>JBBPBX010013078.1:5938-18085 GCA_038048925.1 Garcialebias charrua
TCATTTTGTCATTATGTTGACCTCTGGTCTCTGTTATCAGCTTTGTCTAAAACTGTGGTCCCTTCTAAAGACATAAAAAGTACATTTTTTATTGCATTCATTGTAAGTTTAACTGAAAATAGGCGATTTGTTTTCAATCATGTATCATTAGATTTCTTGATGTTTTTACTTGAAGTCTGCTGGTTTTTGAGACTTTTGAAGGAATTCGGTATAACAATCTTTTTTTGTTACCACCATATTGATAGTCATAGAGCGGTAAAAGCATTCTGAGGTGGTGTAAAAACTGTTAAACCTCTGGTATAAACCACACATGGTATTTTCATCACCATTTCCTTTGACGAGTCAATTACAGTCATGTCAGACACTGACCCAATATTTGCAGGAGTCCTTCCTGGATACAGAGTCCTAATCCAATAATAATTTTTTTTTTTTCTTGCCAGTTTTACAAAATATGATCTTGATTCACACTAAATCCTAGTGCGCCATTCTTCTGCCAGTGTCCCATAAAATGCATCCTTGTGGGTTTTGTCTGAATTTGCTTCAAAACACCTTATGTTTAGGAAGGAAAAAGTGGGAAATAAATGAATCTGTTCACAATAAAACTGACTGAAATGGCTTGTTGAAGTCAGAAAAGCAGGTTCACAAATCAAAGGTACCTTCAACGCGTCATAATGAAGTAAAGTCGAAGCTGGTACTTAGGCTGATCTAATTGTCACAATGAAATTATACAGACAGCACGCTTTTCCCACTATTCATTAGAATTGATTGTCATACATTGGTACGATGTTCCTGAAAACCCTCACAGCTTTGTTTTATGTGTATACTTGACATTAAATTTCAAATCACGCCTCCTGAAACAGGCGTAAAGATTTCTCTCAGTAGTGGAGGCCACCGAGTCAGATTTCTGCACACTCCTGTGCCCTTTTTTGTCAAATCTAATTCCCCAGTTTTCTTGACAGCCGTCTTTGAGATGCAGCAGACAAGAAACTCTAGTGGAGGGGGAAGGCTGGCTAGCTTCCTCAGATAAATACACAATCAATACTGGGATGAATTAATAATGAATGAGGTAGAACAATAAGTCTGCACGAGCCACGTGTTTATTTCCTGTTCTAGGTGATGATGTTGCAAGAACACAAGGTGACTTTTCTCACGAGGAAGTAGTCTAACCATAAAGAGGTCTTGATCAAAACATCTTCAGATTTTCTGAAAGGATTTCAGAAGGCTTGTTTTTTAACTTTGGAAGCAGCAGATTAACCGTATCTGAAAGTAATGCCTTTAGTTAAAAGAAAGAAAAAAAATACTACTATACATGTACAAAGATTTCACAGAAAACCTGAAAGATGCATCATCCTCCAGTCGCAATACTTAAAACTTTTCTAGAAGCTAAAATGCTATTACCTGTCAAGTTGTGTTATTGTTTTTGTATTTTTTATAAATTCAACAAAAGAAACAAAAAGTCTTTGGGACGGACTGTCAGCTACAAAGAAAATGAAGATATAAGTATTTTGTTATGTGTTAAATAACGTTGGTTTATTTACCTATCTGAGCCTGAACGCTTCATAGATTCAATTTAAGTGCCTTAACAAACACAATAATATATCTATCTCAAAATGATCAGGTGGACTAAAAAAGTGAGGAAATTTTGAAAAACCATCAATAATTCAGACGAATTGTTAGGCAAGAGCATTTTAAAAGGACAGAAAAAAGTCTGGCTGCTTGGCAGCAGTGTATAAAGGACCAAGGAATGAATAAATCAGGGGCAATTCTAGAATCGCCCTTTATGGTTGCATAGCCCCCAGTGATGACAATGGGTCTTGGCTTGAACAACATGGCAGCCACTGGTGTAAGAAGCATTCATAATGTGGGGGGACACATTGGTGGGGGAGTCTGAGGGTCCTCCCCCAGAACATTTTGAATAAAGTAGATGTCATTTCCTGCATGTTGGTGTATTTCAACAGGTTGTTAAACATCTATGTTTACCTAAATAAGTAAACACTTGATTCAGTAACTATTTTAGAGAGCTAGGCACAAAAAGAAGTAGCACTAATATTAATAATAATAATAATAATGTGTATGTATTGTCATCATTGTATGTTCCCATACATTGACAAAATTGGCTCTCTGAATTTGACCCATCCACCACAAGGTGGAGCAGTGGGCAGCTGTGGAAAGTGCCTAGGGAGCAACTGGGGATAATGTGTCCTGCTCAGAGACACCACGAGATGTTCAATGACCGGGGATCAAACCCTAGCTGCATGCAATACAGACACGCTAGCTAAGATGCTACAAACTTGGCACTCTTTAATTCATTCAACCTTTATTTATATACAGATAAATCCCATTGAGCCTCAAAGACTCATTTACAAGTGAGACCATACCATACCATACCATTTTATTTATAAAGCACTTTAAACAGGAACAAGTCCAAACCAAAGTGCTGGACAAACAAACAAACAACAGGCAACACACACAGTGAAGTACAACACGAAAGACATAAAAACATTGCAGATCATAAATAAAACGATCAAATACAAATCAGCTGGTGTTGAAAGCAACAGAGTAGTAGTGAGTTTTTAACCGGGATTTGAAAACTGCGAGGGAGGGGGCCTGTCTGACAAGTAGCGGTAACTCGTTCCAGAGTCTTGGGCCTGCTACAGAGAAGGCCCTGTCACCTCTGCGCTTAAGGCGAGTTACTGGAACACTTAAAAGTACCCGGTCCTCTGACCTCAAAGCACGTGGTGGGACATATGGGTGTATCAAATCCGAGAGATAGGCGGGGGCGAGGCTGTTCAGTGATTTGTAGACGTACAGGAGAATTTTGAACTGGATTCTAAGATGAACCGGTAGCCAGTGCAGGGAGGCCAAGACTGGTGTAATGTGCTCTCTTTTGCGTGTGCTGGTTAAAAATCGGGCTGCTGCGTTCTGAACCAGTTGTAATCGTGCAATGGTGGCCTGATTGACGCCAAGCAGAAGTGAATTGCAGTAATCAAGCCTAGATGTAATAAATGCATGAATTACTGTCTCCAGGTTATTTTTGGATAGTATGGGCTTCAGCTTGGACAGTCGCCTCAGCTGGAAAAAACAGGATTTAACGATCATATTTACATGACTGTTGAGTTTCATGGACGGATCCATTATCACTCCCAGATTTGTGACCTTTTGTTTTTCAGACAGGGGTAGAGCAGAAAGGTCGATGCAGTGGTTTGAGGTTGTGTCATTGGGAAGGAACAATATGGCTTCAGACTTCTTATCATTAAAGCTTAAGAAATTTAGAGCCATCCAGTCCCTGATGTCAGCCAGGCAGTCGAGCAGAGGCTGAATAGAGCATGTACCATTTTGTCTTAGGGGAAGGTAAATTTGACAGTCATCGGCATAGAAGTGGAAGGGTATGTTGTGTTTCCGGAAAATAGCACCAAGTGGCAGCAGGTATAAGGAGAATAAGAGAGGACCCAGGATGGACCCCTGCGGTACCCCCCATTTAAGAGCCGCCACTGCAGAACTAAAATCATTGATGGAAACACAAAAGGACCTGTCAGAGAGGTAGGATCTGAACCAATGGAGGGCTGACCCTGTGATGCCCACCCACTGCTCCAACCTAGCAATGAGGATCTCATGGTTGATGGTGTCGAACACGGATGAGAGGTCCAATAGGACAAGCAGCACAGAGTCACCAGTGTCTGTGGATAGGAAGATGTCGTTAAAAACCTTCAGTAGGGCAGTCACAGTGCTGTGGAGAGATTTGAAGCCAGATTGGAATAGCTTGGGGATAGCATGATCCTCCAGGAAGCACTTCAACTGGGACTCAACTATTTTCTCTAGAAGCCTGTGTGTTTAGAGACCTGTTTAGACAAACGAAAATTAATGAAAGGGATGCATGTATAGGATTTGGAGGCAAAAAAATTCCCTTCAAACTCTTTCTCCTTGACCGAGGAGAAAGACCCTGGTATTGAAAAAAACACCCCACACATAGGCACATAGTGACACAGACATTCCACAGCGAAGGGGAAATGACAAGTGCGGTGATGGTGTCCAAGGACACACCAGAGGCACTGTAGGATTTCTGATAAGAATGGTACAATCAGCCAGTTCGCTCTGGTGAGATCCACAAACACTCTCGTGCTGAGGTCGACTTGGAACAGCGCCAAAGAGAATCTGAGAGCCCTGAAATGATGACACAATGTTTATTCAGTCGGGTCCCTCTGATAGGTCTGCAGACTTCCTCGGTGGGAGGGTAAGGGAGGGGGCAGAGCATCAATTTACACGGCTACATACCAAGAAGGGGTGAAAGTTCCCCCGATGTGCTCCTCCTGACATCAGTGGGACTCCTCTGCTCAGTCAGGTGGCCTCTCAATACTATGTCCTGTAAATGTCAGCTGTACAGAAGGTAGAACCACACGATTAGATTAGATAACTCTGCTTTACATTACACAGCCTAATAATTGCTTTGTACAAAATCATTTTAGTGTTAACTGATCATAACAAACAAAGACTAAACTTATACAGCCAGAAGTTGCAACAGATATCTAAATACAAAACACACAAACAAAGCACATACTGTATACTGTATATGTATATATTATTTATATATATACTGTACTTTATAATTAAATGTAGTTGTTCACCTGTTAAAATAAACAAATAAATACATAAAACATATACAGCTAGTCCTCGAGTTACGTACGAGTTACGTTCCTACGCATCGTTCATAACCCGATTTTGCCGTAAGTCGGGGACCACCCGAGCCGCCACTGATACACGTACATGTACGGTACTGTAAGTTACCAAGCACTTCGCCTATCCTAACACAGCTACATAATTATCAAAAAACACATACAGTACTGTACAGTACATTTAGAGACATACAGTACTGTAATTAAATAAAAAAAATACAATTTCTTACTGTGAGCTGGTCTCTGCCGCCCGTCGGGTCCGGGCCGTTTTAGCATTTTAGCCCCTCATTAGCTCGGTGTCGTCCCTCCAAGACGAGCTCCCGGCTGCAGCAGCCATTGGGTCCGGGCCGCATTAGCATTTTAGCCCCCCGTTAGCTCGGTGTCGTCCCTCCAAGGCGAACTCCCGGCTCCAGCAGCCTTCGGGCCCGGGCCGCGTTAGCATTTTAGCCCCCCGTTAGCTTGATGTTGTCCCTCAAAGGCGAGCTCCCGGCTGCAGCAGGCGTCTCCTGCTGGCGAGCATGTTAGCTTGTGGCTCCTCCAGTCACGCTAACCTGAAGCTAACCTTGAAATGGCGGACACGGCGGCATTTCCAGAAACTACACAAATAGGCTTAAAAATTATTTTAAAAATAATAATAATAATAATAATAATAATAATAATAATAATAATAATAATAATAATAATAATAATAATAATAATGATACTTCATTTATAAAGCCATTTAAAACAACTCAAGCTACAACAAAGTGCTGTACACATGAAATTAAGAACATTTAAAGTGGAACTAAACCCCGGTCTAAAAACGTGTTTACGGTGACCCCTATGGGTTGAACAGAGGAATTGCACCTTAATTTTCTTATTGGTCCAGGATTCTCACTGTGACATGTTTTCTCACTCTTACATCACAAAGGTGGTTCAAGCAGAGCCAATCCCCTGCAGAGATGAGAAGGTCCTGCACAGTTCATACCTTATATGGAAGTGCCACATTTCACTCCTGACAAGCGGTTTTGTTTTCCTTTTTTTCCCCATTTTTTTAAGCCTTTGGTTTTGGATGGAATGGGTGGAATAGATAAATATATCTACATCTTTATCCTTTGTTGTTGCTTGGTGTATGTTGTTGGCTAGAGCTTTGATTTGTTTTAGGTTGTTGCTGGTGGAGGCGTGAACAAAAGCACAACTCTAACTCCTCCCCTCCTTGTCTCTCGACACGCCCATTTTGATTGTGATTTTGGATCTGCTTAGGGGGAGGAGGTACCTTCTCAGCCTGTGTTTAGTTGCTCTTTAAACACACAAATATTTTTATTTTTTTTATTTAATCCATCCATCCATCCATCCATTTTCTTCCGCTTATCCAGTGTCGGGTCGCGGGGGTAGCAGCCTAAGTAGGGAGGCCCAGACTTCCCTCTCCCCAGCCACTTGGAGCAGCTCCTCTGGGGGAATCCCAAGGCGTTCCCAGGCCAGCCGAGAAACATAGTCCCTCCAGCGTATCCTGGGTCTTCCTCTGGGTCTCCTCCCGGTGGGACATGCCCGGAACACCTCACCAGGGAGGCGTCCAGGAGGCATCCTAACCAGATGCCCGAGCCACCTCAACTGGCTCCTCTCGATGTGGAGAAGCAGCGGCTCTACTCCGAGTCCCTCCCGGATGACTGAGCTTCTCACCCTATCTCTAAGGGAGAGTCCAGCCACCCTGCGGAGAAAACTCATTTCAGCCGCTTGTATCCGAGATCTTGTTCTTTCGGTCATAACCCAAAGCTCATGACCATAGATGAGGGTGGGAACGTAGATCGATCGGTAAATTGAGAGCTTTGCCTTTTGACTCAGCTCTCTCTTCACCACGACAGACCGGTACAGCGCCCGCTTCACTGCGGACGCTGCACCTATCCGCCTATCGATCTCACGCTCCAGTTTTCCCTCATTCGTGAACAAGATCCCGAGATACTTAAACTCCTCCACTTGGGTAAGGACCTCCTCCCCGACCCGGAGAGGGCACGCTACCCTTTTCCGGCTCAAGACCATGGCCTCGGATTTGGAGGAACTGATCCTCATCCCGGCCGCATCACATTCAGCTGCAAACCGCTCCAGCGAAAGCTGTAGATCACGAGCTGATGAAGCCAATAGGACCACATCATCTGCAAAAAACAGAGAAGCGATTCTAAGGCCACCAAAACGGATCCTCTCAACACCTTGGCTGCGCCTAGAAATTCTGTCCATAAAAGTTATAAACAGAATCGGTGACAAAGGGCAACCTTGGCGGAGTCCAACTCTCACCGGAAACGAGCCTGACTTACTGCCAGCGATGCGGACCAAGCTCTGACACCGGTCGTACAGGGACCTAACAGCCCATATCAAAGGGCCTGGTACCCCATACTCCCGGAGTACCCCCCACAGAACCCCCCGAGGGACGCGGTCGAATGCCTTTTCCAAGTCTACAAAGCACATGTAAACTGGTTGGGCAAACTCCCACGCACCCTCCAGGACCCTGTTGAGGGTGTAGAGCTGGTCTAGTGTTCCACGACCAGGACGAAAACCACACTGCTCCTCCTGAATCCGAGGTTCGACTATCCGACGGACCCTCCTCTCCAGAACCCCTGAATAGACCTTACCAGGGAGGCTTAAGAGTGTGATCCCTCTATAGTTGGAACACACCCTACGGTCCCCCTTTTTGAATAGGGGAACCACCACCCCAGTCTGCCAATCCAAGGGAACTGCCCCCAATGTCCACGCGATATTGCAGAGTCGCGTAAGCCAACACAACCCCACAACATCCAGAGCCCTAAGGAACTCAGGACGAATCTCATCCACCCCCGGAGCCTTGCCACCGCGGAGCTTTTTAACCACCTTGGCGACCTCAGCACCAGAGATTGGAGAGCCCGACCCAAAGTCCCCAGGCTCCGCTTCCTCAGTGGAAGACGTGCCAGTAGGATTGAGGAGGTCTTCGAAGTATTCCGCCCACCGACTCACAACATCCCGAGTTGAGGTCAACAGCACGCCATCCCCACCATAAATGGTGTTGGTCGCGTACCGCTTTCCCCCCCTGAGACGCCGGATGGTGGACCAGAATCGCCTCGAAGCCGTACGGAAGTCATTCTCCATGGCCTCTCCGAACTCCTCCCACGCCCGAGTTTTTGCCTCAGCAACCACCCGAGCCGCATGCCGCTTGGACTGCCGGTACCTATCTGCTGCTTCCGGGGTCCCACAGGCCAAAAAGGCCCAATAGGACTCCTTCTTCAGCTTGACAGCATCCCTCACCGCCGGTGTCCACCACCGGGTTCGAGGGTTGCCACCACGACAGGCACCAACAACCTTGCGGCCACAACTCCGATAAGCTGCCTCGACAATAGAGGCGCGAAACATGGCCCACTCGGGCTCAATGTCCCCCGCCTCCCTCGGAACGTGTTCAAAGCTCTCCCGGAGGTGGGAGTTAAAGCTCCGTCTTACGGGAGACTCTGCCAGACGTTCCCAGCAGACCCTCACAATACGTTTGGGTCTGCCAGGTCTGACCGGCATCCTCCCCCACCATCGGAGCCAACTCACCACCAGGTAGTGGTCAGTTGACAGCTCCGCCCCTCTCTTCACCCGAGTGTCCAGGACATGCGGCCGCAGATCAGATGAGACGACAACAAAGTCGATCATTGAACTACGACCTAGGGTGTCCTGGTGCCAAGAGCACATATGGACACCCTTATGCCTGAACATGGTGTTCGTTATGGACAATCCATGACGAGCACAGAAGTCCAACAACAGAACACCACTCGGGTTCAGATCAGGGGGGCCGTTCCTCCCAACCACACCCCTCCAGGTCTCACTGTCATTGCCCACGTGAGCGTTGAAGTCCCCCAGCAGAACAAGGGAGTCCCCAGGAGGCGCACCCTCCAATACCCCCTCCAAGGACTCCAAAAAGGGTGGGTAATCTGAGCTGCCGTTTGGCGCATAGGCACAAACAACAGTCAGAGCCCGTCCCCCCACACGTAGGCGAAGGGAGGCTACCCTCTCGTTCACCGGGGTGAACCCCAACGTACAGGCACCAAGATGGGGGGCAACAAGTATGCCCACTCCTGCTCGGCGCCTCTCACCAGGGGCAACTCCAGAGTGGAAGAGTGTCCAACCCCTCTCAAGGAAACTGGTTCCAGAGCCAGAGCCATGCGTTGAGGTGAGTCCGACTATTTCTAGCCGGAACCTCTCAACCTCACACACTAGCTCAGGCTCCTTCCCCACCAGAGAGGTGACATTCCATGTCCCAATGGCCAGCTTCTGTAGCCGAGGATCAGACCGCCAGGGTCCCCGCCCTCGGCCACCACCCATTCCACAATGCACCCGACCCCTTTGGCCCCTCCCACAGGTGGTGAGCCCATGGGAAGGGGGACCCACGTCTCCTCTTCGGGCTGTGCCCGGCCGAGCTCCATGGGTGAAAGCCCGGCCACCAGGCGCTCGCCAACGTGCCCCTCCTCCGGGCCTGGCTCCAGAGTGGGGCCCCGGTGACCCGCGTCCGGGCGAGGGAACATTGTTTCCATTTATATTATTCATCATAAGGGGTCTTGTGGGGTCTTTTTATTTAATATTTTTATTAATTGTGATGCATTCGTAAATCCGAATTGCCGTAAGTCAAGGGCGTCGTAACCTAGGGACCACCTGTATGCCACCCCATATACACATACATGTACGGTACTGTACAGTTACCAAGCACTTAGCCTATCCTAACCCAGTACCCTACATAATTATCAAAAAACACATACAGTACATTTGGAGCCATAATGAATGAAAAAAAGAGTTAATTTCTTACTGGGAGCTGGTGAAGCCTTCCGCCATTTGTTAGCATGTTAGTTCGTTGCACCTCCAAGCTCTGCAGCTTCCTGCTGCTTCACGCGGTCCACAGCGTTTACAGCTAGATCTGTTAGCATGTTAGCTCGTTGCACCTCCGGTCCAGCTTGTTGTTTCTGCCATCTGGTGACACCCATCCACCTCCGTGCACCTTTTGTTTACGACGTAAAACCGTCGTCAGCTCGGTCAATCTGCCGTATTCCGTTGTAAAATCGCTGTCAACCTCTGTCCAGTAAGGTCTCCACCTTCACTGCTTTGCTGTTTCTGCCGTGAAACTCGGTCCAGAGTGGGTCTCTCTCTGTGTTTTTCCGTTAAGCTACTGCTACTTCTACCGTCAAACAGGAAGTACAACCGGAACTGGCTTTTCAAAATATATATATATATTTTTAATGAGATGCGTGACGTAACCACGAAACACCGTAACTCGAGGCCATCGTAACCCGAGGACTACCTGTATATGTATATGTATATATATATAATAATAATAATAATAATAATAATAATAATAATAATAATAAAAATAATAATAATAATAATAATAATCATTTGGTGAGGTGTTCCGGGCATGTCCCACCGGGAGGAGACCCAGAGGAAGACCCAGGATACGCTGGAGGGACTATGTTTCTCGGCTGGCCTGGGAACGCCTTGGGATTCCCCCAGAGGAGCTGCTCCAAGTGGCTGGGGAGAGGGAAGTCTGGGCCTCCCTACTTAGGCTGCTACCCCCGCGACCCGACCCCGGATAAGCGGAAGAAAATGGATGGATGGATGGATAATAATCATTTTATTTAAAAGCGCCTTTCAGGACACCCAAGGACACTTAACAAACCAACACAGTGTAATACAGAGCAAACATTATCAGCGACAAATTGAAATATAAAATACATAAAGGATATAAAATGGAAGATAAAAATACATTTAGTAAAGTTAGTGATAAGCTAGTCTAAAGAGATGGGTTTTCAGGGCAGTCTTGAACAGAGAAAGGGAGGTGGTGTTTCGAAGGTCTGGCGGTAGGGCGTTCCAGAGGTGAGGGGCAGAGCAGGTGAAGGCCCTGCTCCCCATGGTGGAGAGGCGGGCAGAGGGTACATGGAGATGTAGTGAAGAGGAGGATCTGAGAGAGCGTGATGGGATGGAGATTTGTAGGAGGTCAGATAGATAAGGAGGGGCAAGGTTGTGGATAGCTTTGAACGTGAGGAGTAGAATTTTGAAGATGATGCGTGATTTAACCGGGAGCCAGTGGAGCTGCTGCAGGACAGGAGTGATGTGGTTATAGTAGGAGGTTTGAGTGATGACACGGGCAGCTGAGTTCTGGACCATCTGTAACTTGTGGAGAGATTTGTTGGGGAGGCCGTAGAGAAGGGAGTTGCAGTAGTCAATACGGGAAGTCACAAGACTGTGCACCAGGATGGCTGTGGAGCGGGGTGTGAGAGAAGTTCCACACTTTAGAGTTTTGTCTGGCTGATGTGTTGAAAATCTTTCGTGGTGACTCGCTAGCTAGCGCGCGGCTACTATTTACATCATGCTCGCTCGTGCTCTTGGTGAGCTATGGCGCATGCGTGAGAATAGCTTCGCTCTCGCGTTGTTTTAGAAACGCATTGTAAACCCAGCAAGTCTCGCGATAATGGTCCGTAACCGGTCCGTGTCTTTTCAACCGGTTCATCTCTGAATTTGTGGCTGGTTGCTGTCGGTTTACGTGGCTGCTACCGATGCAACCACATCGCTAGCTTGTCAAACCGTATATCCGGTCGAATCGGTTAATCTATAACAAGCCTAATATATATATATATACATACATACATATTAGAGATTCACGATATTGGATTTTTGGCCGATATCCGATATGCCGATATGTTAAAACTTATTCGACCGATAACCGATACTGATACCATTATTTTTATATATGTTCCTTTGTCTGAACATAGCCCTCTTATTTAGGCTTATGCTACAAAAATTGTGCAACAGCTGTAAGAGCTGGTGACATATATTCAGTAACAGACATATGATATGCATAGTACTTTAACTTATATTAAATGAAAAGTGTTAAATTTTATTTATTAGCATTAGTCCTCTGTGATGCTGTCTCACTTGTGGAGGCTTGTTCCAGGTTCTTAGCTGCAGTGTGGGATCCTCTGCACTCCTGTGCATGAAGGACAACCTTTTTAAGTTAAAAGTTTTTATCTAACCATTGTGCTGTCAGACTCATCATGCTAACGGGGCTAACACAACATCCAAATGTCTGTGGTAAAACTCACCCACCAAGACGTGCTATCAGCTAGTAGCTTCTCAACGTCGTCGGAAATTATGGTTGTAACTCTGGTAACGTTACGTCGGAAAAATATCTCAGACTGCAGACGATGTAGCAAGGCTCAACGTATTCCACAAATCTTCGGAATCCGACATCCTCACCATCGAAAAATAAAACTTCCATATGGTCGACATTTTGAATATTCCTCTCTGCCGTGAGATCGGACGACGTCATTGCGTTGCACTGCCGCTGCAATGTCATCACGTTGTGCTGCAACGTCATCACGTAGTAGTGCTGCAACTGCAGCAAAAAAAGCGCCTTTTATATCGGTGAGTGGTTTTAATGGAATGGCCGATGTCCGATATTGAAAATTAACGTTAATATCGGCCGATACCAGGCCGATAATATTGTGCATCC
>JBBPBX010013078.1:40188-53002 GCA_038048925.1 Garcialebias charrua
GTGTGCACAAGAGGACTTTAACAAGAATTAAACAAAATTAACACTTAAAAAAAAACTTGTTTGCTCGAAATTATAGTAGAAGTGTGTCTCAATCTAGCTTTCCCTTAATAAATGCACTTTCACAGTCAAATCAGCTGCATTTCAAAAGCCGACACACGGAAGCAGACACACGCAGAGGGACGAGTCGTGCATTTCTTCAATACTTAACAAGATAACACCTAAAAACAAATATTTGTTTGTTCGACTTTAGAGTAAAGGTTTGTCTCAGTTGAACTTTTCCTTAATAAAAAGACTTTAACGGTCAAATCAGCGGCATTTCAAAACCCAATTTGTGGAAGCGGAAGTGCGCAGAGGGACGAGTCGCTGTGCATTTTTTTTCTTTGAAATTTAACAAGATAACCACCTCAAAACAATTATTTGTTTGTTTGACTTTATAGTAAAGGTTTGTCTCAGTTGAACTTTTCCTTAATAAATGCACTTCAGTGGTCAAATTAGCTGCATTTCTCTCGGGCGACGCAGCACAATTAAACTGATTTAACGGTTGTTCCATTCAGGATCCCGGAACTGGACGAAGGTGGCACCTATGGCAAGACAATTGTGCCATTAATAGCCACTTTTACTTATTACATGACACAATGGCATGCCATACTATTCGAGTGCCATCTAGAGGCTGAAAATGGTTCAATATTTTCAGTCAAAAAGAACGAAAACGGTCATATCTCAGCCAAAAATTGGATTATAAATATGGGGAAAAAAATCATAAATATGTCGCTTTGGCGTATAAGTCGCAGGACAAAAAAATCGCAACTTATAGGGCGAAAAATATGGTATCCCTTCCTGATGGTGATGTCGAGCTGAAAGCATCTGAGCCTGGTTTTCAGTTTTCCTTCAAACACACAATAAAGTCTGACTGGTTACAACACAGGCACAAAGAAGCCTTTCCTGTGTGCATGTTTTGATTAATACCCTTTTGTAGCTCATAAACCATTGTGCAGCTCTGTCTACCGTTAACTTTATAATGTTTGAACTAACGTTAGGACAGAATGTCAGGAAGAGTGGAGCCCCTGCTGCTGGGATGCCCCTGCTCTTCACTGGGCTGGCCTTTAAACTCACAAAGAATGGTGGATGAAAGGATTGAGCGCCCTGTATCCCGGGGCACCACTATCTCCTACTCTTTGTGATAATCCTGTCTTTACGTCCGGGGGCCCTCGATGGCCACCACGATGCCTCTTCCTCATCACCACTTTTAAAAATGACGAGCCAGCCTTTGTGCTGCACGCGATCTCAGCCATTATCTCTGTGTCATACCCAGCAGACGCTCTCTTTTCCTTTCTTCTCTTGCAAGCTATTTTGAACGCCATATGTCTACTTTGGCTGTAATGCTAAAGACCACCCGGGGAGTTGGAAGCAGAAGCAACGCAAAGGAGGTGATTGCAAGAAAAAAAGAAAAAAAAAGAGAAAACAGATAATTTTCATCTTTATTTGCACTGTAGGTTTTACACGCAAACCCTGAGAACACGTTAATCCTTGAACTGCAACTGAATCTGACACTTTGATGAATCCTACATCACAATATTCCTGCACTCTGTGTTTCCTCTTATGTAACAAAGAATTGGAAGTAATTTCTGAGCTAAAAGAACAACAAAGCAGGAGAAAACACTGAGGTCAGCTTGCCCCAAGGAAGGATGTTGTTAAGACCAAAAATACAAGCAAAAAGCGCCTGGTGTGTCTACTGGGAGCTGGGTGTAGTAAAACGGCTGCTGCACACCTGGAGAACATGCTAAAGCAGCAATATTTCTGGAAATGTGTGTGCATGCATGTGCATGAGTGCATGTGTGTGTGTCTGAAGCCAAAAAAATTAAATCTGTCAGGCATTACTTTTTTACTGTTGTGTTTGTAGTCAAAAAAGGCGTTCAATACAGGATCAACTGGACTTTATTTGTTGCAGAAAACGTTTCGACTTCTGTGCAACAAATAAAGTCCAGTTGATCCTGTATTGAACGCCTTTTTTGATTTCATCATGTCCTGGACGACTGAGAATCTTCACCAGCATGTTGTGTTTGTAGATAATTTAATGAGCATTAACATTGAGTGGTTAGGTTGTAATTAGTTTAATATTTGTGTTATTTATTCACATTTTATTAAAGAAACTAACTTTTTTTTAAATCCAGCAAAGTTCAGTCAGGTCATCTGGACTTTTTTGTTGTTGAGACTTTTTATCCTCATCCAAAGGACTTCATCAGTCTGAGGAGCCACAGCAAACTGAGTCCCACAAGCAGCACACTCGCATAGTGGACCAACCAGTTTGAAGGTGATAAGATGGTTTCTGGGGCTTAAGCCCCCAGTATACTGTTCTTTGTGTCCAGCGCCGCTGGACTGGCGTGTGCAGCGCGCAGGCAGTTCATTTTATACTCTGTGCAAGCGCAGCTCTCTGAGTGCAGGCTCCAGGCAGCTGCAGCCGGGCGGAGCAGGACAAATTGAGGTCGCTGATTGGTCATTTGCTGACACGGGAGGCAGTTTATCAACGCGCGCGCGTAGGCGTAGTAAAATTTGACCTTGGCGCGTTCACGCCCGTGATCAAAGGCTTTTGCCGCGGCGCTCCCACGGCGCCGAGCGGCGTGAGGCAAAAGAAACAGGTATATTGGGGCCTTAACCCTTTCTATAACCTGCAAACTGGTCGGCCCACTATGTGAGTGTGCTGCTTGTGGGGCTCAGTTTGTTTGTGACTCCTCAGACTGATGAAGTCCTTTGGATGAAGGATGAAAAGTTGCAACAAAAACAAAACAATGAAGAAGAAAAGAAAAGAAAAGAATGAAACTATCCAGATGACCTGACTGAACTTGGTTGATTTTATTTTTCTTCTGGCTTATTGAGCATGAACTTTGATAACTTAAAAAATAAATAAAAATAATGAGGTACCAACTTCCATTTTTGTATGTGGCTACATTACAAGAAAGATTTATTAAATTAGATTGCCACCTAAAAATCCACGATGACTGCCACCATATATATACGGCAGTCCCTCGCTACTTTGCGCTTCGTTCATTGCAGACTCGCTCTATCGCGGTTTTTCAAAATAATAGTGGACATGATACACAATTGGCTGATTGATGGATGAGCTGCACGATCAGCATGGATTTCTTAAATTTAAAATACATTATTTTAAATTATTTAGCACCTGCTGCATCTTTGTGCAGCCCATACTGCTGCAGGATAAACATCCTGCTGCAGCTGATCAGCTGTTCTCATGCAGAGTGGAGAAGTGGGCGTGGCCAACAGTGCTTGCAGTTGGCAAAGAGCAGAGGAGACACGGAGCTGAAATCCTGACATTCTGGGCTCTTTTAAAGCATTTAGAGTTTAGAAACATTGTTTAGAATATTGCAGGAGTGTAGGAAGGGTTTAAAACACCTATATATATATATATATGTATATATATTATACACACATACACACACATACTTTATATGTATGGTTTATATGTGTATATACTTTGTATATACACATATATTAAAATAATCTACTACTTTGACACTAAACAAATTGTGAATAAAAACTGAATGCAATGATGTGGAGATGGCAAATGTCAATATTTTATTTGTAATAGAACATAGATGACAGATCAAAAGTTTAATCTGAGTAAATGTAAAATTTTAAAGGAAAAATATGTTGATTCAAAATTTCACAGTGTCAACAAATCCCAAAAAAGTTGGGACAAGTAGCAATAAGTGGCTGGAAAAAGGAAATTGAGCATATAACAAACAGCTGGAAGACCAATTAACACTAATTAGGTCAATTGACAACATGATGGTATAAAAAGAGCTTCTCAGAGTGTCAGTGTCTCTCAGAAGCCAAGATGGTAAGAGGATCACCAATTCCACCATTGTTGTGCAGAAAGATAGTGCAGCAATACCAGAATGGTGTTACCCAGCGTAAAATAGCAAAGACTTTTAAGTTATCATCATCAACCGTGCATAACATCATCAAAAGATTCAGAGAATCTGGAACAATTGCTGTGCGTAAGGGTCAAGGCCGTAAAACTCTACTGGATGCTCGTGATCTCCGGGCCCTTAAACGTCACTGCACCTCAAACAGGAATGCCACTGTCAAGGAAATAACAGAATGGGCTCAGGAATACTTCCAGAAAGCATTGTCAGTGAACACAATCCACCGTGCCATCTGCCGTTGCCAGCTGAAACTCTACAGTGCAAAGAGGAAGCCATTTCTAAGCAAGCTCCACAAGCTCAGACGTTTGCACTGGGCCAGGGGTCATTTAAAATGGAGTGTGGCAAAATGGAAGACTGTTCTGTGTCAGATGAGTCACGATTTGAAGTTCTTTATGGAACACTGGGACGCCATGTCATCCGGACCAGAGAGGACAAGGATAGCCCAAGTTGTTATCAACGCTCCGTTCAGAAGCCTGCATCACTGATGGTATGGGGTTGCATGAGCGCTTGTGGCATGGGCAGCTTGCATGTCTGGAAAGGCACCATTAATGCAGAGAACTATGTTCAGGTTCTAGAACAACATATGCTCCATCTAGACGTCATCTCTTTCAGGGAAGACCCTGCATTTTTCAACAAGATAATGCCAGACCACATTCTGCAGCAATCACAACATCATGGCTACGTAGGAGAAGGATCCGGGTACTGAAATGTCCAGCCTGCAGTCCAGATCTTTCACCTATAGAGAACATTTGGTGCATCATAAAGAGGAAGGTGCAACAAAGAAGGCCCAAGACGATTGAACAGTTAGAGGCCTGTATTAGACATGAATGGGAGAGCATTCCTATTTCTAAACTTGAGAAACTGGTCTCCTCTGTCCCCAGACGTCTGTTGAGTGTTGTAAGAAGAAGGGGGGATGCCACACAGTGGTAAAAATGGACTTGTCCCAACTTTTTTGGGATTTGTTTATGTTTATTAAATTTGTTCATTTTTTTTACAAAAGAAACAATACAAGACAATCTCATAAATGATAATGTACAAAATATAAAAAAATGAAAGGTAGCAGAAAGAAGAATAAATCTTATTATATCTGCCCCTTACTTCCAACAATCAGATTAAACAATAATAATCAGCCATGTAAACAATAATAATCTTCAACCAACTTTTTCCAACATTCAGATTAAACAATAATAATCTTCAACCAACAGTACAAAATGACTAACTCTTTCTAATTTTCTAACTAATACAATACACATTTTCTAACTAATACAATACACATTACGTTATTTTATATATATATTTTTTAACACATTTGTTTTGATCATTTTCTTAAATGTAAACATTGACTTGGCATTTTTAACTACATTCTCCAAGCCATTCCATAATCTAATTCCCTGGATTGAGGTAGAACGTCCCTTCAAACTAGTTCTGAATTGTGGTTTTACAAACATCTCTGTCCCCTTAAGATTATAACAACTTTGTCTTTTAACAAAATGCATTTGGATATTTAAAGGTAATGCATTATTTTGAGCCCTATACATAACTGATAAAATATTATAGTCTACCAAATCATGGAACTTCAATAACTTCAGTTGATAAAATAATGTACTTGATGGATGACGGTAATGTTTTCTAGTGATAATTCTTACAGCTCTTTTCTGTAATACAAAAATAGGCTTTGTGATTGTTTTACACGCATTCCCCCAAACATCAATACAATAGATTAAGTGTGGAACAATGGCCCTCATGCACGAACATGTTCGTATTTTTATCCTAAATTTCTCCTACTTTTGTTCGTACGAAGCGTTCGTACGAACATGCCACGTCAGATTCAACAAACTCTTCTATCCTCAGGAAAAGTGTGTAAATGGCTGCGCAAATATGATGAATCCCACCTGTTCTATCAACCTGCGCGTGCACGCGGAGAGGTTATTTACATAATTCCCACCCCTCAAAACACCATATAAGGCTACGTTTCCTGCCTCAGAGGCAAAACGTGTTCGTTCATAAAATGACAGCGAAAAGTAAAAAAGAAGAACTCTACCGGTGCGGAGTTTGAAGTTCTGCTCTCTGAGGTCAAGAAAAGAAAATCTGTCCTTATTAGCAGCGTCACTCATGGGAGTAAATGACCAACTAAAGCCAAAGAATGTTTGTTTATAAGAAATGTGGACCTATACACGCGACCTGGTGGCCCACTGGTTAAAGCATTGCACTGCTTATCGAGACCTCGTGGGTTCGAGTCCCACGAGGTATGACTTTTTTTTTTCCCTTCTTTCTTTAGATTATTTATTCATTCCAGATTAAAAAGACTTTATGCTTCATTTCTTGTTGTATTGTAAATAGTCTTCTTGTGTTTTTTAAATCTGGAATGAATTAAAAGGAGAAAAAAAAACGTTGTCCCATGTGGGACTCGAACCCATAAGGTTCGGCACTGCAACGCAACACTCTACTGATTGAGCTATCTGACAGCTATGACTGCAACAGGAAGAGGTCAATGTAATGTAAAGTCTGCGTTACCGAAGTCTGCGTTACCGAGACAAATTAAACTTAAATTATTTCATAATTTAAGTTGGTTTCAGTTTGAGATCTTCATATTGATATTATAGTGTTAGAAAATGGCATTGATAACAAATTGATTTTAATTTAACCCTAGGATGCATGAACGACCAATACCTACACTCTTCCATGAGTGGGGTCAAAAATGACCCCAATTAGAATCAATGTGTTTTTGCAATGAATTTAAATTGTGTCTTTAATTTTGGTTAAAGGCAGTTATATTTATTATATTTGGGTCAACAAAAGACTGATTTGACATTTAATATGGTTATTCATAACTTTTTATAACATTTTTTCACACGAAATAACATCAAAAATCTTCAAAAATTATTGCTAGAATGTCCATCTGTCTGAAGGACAAAAAAGAGAATGAACATACAACCAGAACACTGTACACTCACATGTGCCCACACAAACATCTTTTCTCTATTCACTGTGTGCAGTTGCCACAAACTTTTTGCTTTTGGCTGTGACCATTGCACACTGGGATACTGCATTTCCTGCACCAATTGGTGGCTTTGCAGTCTTTGTTTCTTGGACACATCTGGCACCTCTTTCTCTTCTGTTGGCCTTCTGTGCCTCTCTCCTGTTACTTGTTTGCAACTTTTGTCACTCCACATCTTCCAGTTGCTTCAGTGATGTCGGTTGGTAGGTTCAGGGTACCTTGGGTTGTGTAGAAAACTCCCAAAGAGCACACACATTGGTACATTCCAGTTCTTCTCACTTCGTGCAAGAATGGTCACTCCAATGAAGGCCATGAGCTCCTCTTTGCTTAGAGTTTTCCACTCTTTTCCTCTGCTTATTGTGACTCTTCCCTCCATGTTTGTTCATGTCAACATCTCTTCTAATATACTATCCATCCATCCATTATCTTTTACCCGCTTCTTTCATTTTTGGGTCACGGGGGTCGCAGGTGCCCATGTCCAGCAATCACTGTGCGTGGGGCAGTGTACACACTGGACGGGTTGCAAGTCCATCACAGGGACACATAGAGACAAACCACCATTCACTCTCTCACTCACACCTAGGGTCAATTTAGAGTTACCAATCAGCCTAACATGCATGTTTTTGGTCTGTGGGAGGAAACCAGAGTACCTGGAGGAAACCCATGCATGCATGGAGAGAACATGCAAACTCCACCCAGAAAGGCCCCCAGATTTGAACCAGGGACCTGCTCGCTGAGAGGCAGCAGCTCTACCAGTTGCGCCACCGTGCTGCCCTTCTAATATACTATCAGTGATAAACAGCTTTCATGCATCTATTGGAGAGATGGTGTTAAACCCAGGTGCAGGCCCTGACTGACATCTCAGTAAATTGTGGCTTGGTGTTAAAAGAGGCATACAGATTTTTAAAATAATTTATATATAATATAATATATAATACTATATAATAGGTTACCTAACAGGTTTGCATTTGTTACAAGGAATTATGAATACAATGAGTCTCTACACAACAAATGCAGTAATATCAGCTGGCTTACTAAACTAGTGTAATGTTAGCTAGCTTAAGTACTAACATTATGTTGTAGTTAGCTAAGAGTGTCTACTTTGTTGACCAACATTATATTCTATCACAGTAAAGTCATGGAGTTGGTAAATGCAGATAATACATGTACTTTGTATGCTGCTGTGTCAAACTGACCTCCTAGTGGTGAGACTGCAGGTATCAGATGTGTAAATGAGACAGAAAATGTATTTTGACAGTCACAGTTGGTAAGAATCAAAGGTTCCCAAAGCAAACCCTTGAGATTCTATAGGAAATGCTTGGGGTCATTTTTGACCCCACTCATGAAAAACTGGGGTAGTGACACATAAACTGCAATTTCTGAAAATGTATAAAAACATTTTAAAAAATTAAAATGGCTTGAAGTCACAAACATGTTTTATGAGGAATACCTGGAATATGGAAGAGTAAAAACTTTTAATTTCAGAATTTTTGAAGAATAACAACCATCGGGGTCATTTTTGACCCCACTTATGCATCTAAGGGTTAAATACTTTAATCCGTTAGTCATTATTACATTTAAAATTATAATTCGACTTCAAACAGAACCTATTGTCAAGAACAATTGTGGTGCGTGACTTTTTTAAACTCTAAATATTTTCTAAATAACGAAATATGAAGTTATTAGTGGAGAAATTCCGTCTGGATGACAGCAGACTGACGCTCCTAAAATATACGACAGGTCCGGACCACTCGTAAATTTTGTTCGTATCTGAAAAAAATCGTAGGATACGAAAACATTGTTGAATGCCACAAATGATCCTAAATCACTCGTACGCACAGTTTAAGAACAAATCTGTGCGTACGAACGGTTCGTGCATGAGGGCCAATGATTGTGTTATACAACAAATACAGAGCTTTATCATTCAATAGGTCTCTGACTTTGTACAGTACTGCAATCGATTTAGCTATTTTTATTCTTACAGAATTTATGTGTTGTTTCCATGTCAGTTTGTCATCAATGATAACACCCAAAAACTTCACCTCACTCACTCTACAAATCTCAACATCCTCAATTTTGAGTGGAACATTAGCCTGGCCCTCGCCTTCCTGCACAGCTCCGCTCAATTCTCATTTCCCTTCACTGCACAGTCTGGGACTTCCCCCATCCACAAGGATTTCTCCGGTAGATTTTTGTTCGGACCAATCAGAGAACAGAAGGCGGAGTTTTGAACGACGTCGACTGACGTCGTCATTCAAAATGGCTGCCGCCACGAAGGAATTTTCAATAAAACAAGGTAAAAAACTATTATTTCTCTGCTGAGAAAAATATATTTCTTAGCTGACGTTATATCAGAAGTGTTCCTGAGCAATCAGAGAGCAGAAGGCGGAGTTTTGAACGATGTCGACTGACGTCGTCATTCAAAATGGCTGCCGCCACGAAGGAATTTTCAATAAAACAAGGTAAAAAACTATTATTTCTCTGCTGATAAAAAATATATTTCTTAGCTGACGTTATATCAGAAGTGTTCCTGAGCTTAACAGTTCCTAAATCAATTCACGAAATGGTCAAATCTGCTGGATTTAAATAGTTTCGGTTTGACATTTTCCAAACAGCCTCGGGTGCGCTACGAAAATAAATGATAAAAAATCGAATTTTATCTCAAATGTTTCATCCAGGCCAACAGTCAGTAAATTAGAGCCATATAATTACACACTGGTAGCATAAAAAATATCCACCGAGTGGTTTCTGAGCTATTTATCTGAATAGCCTGGACCTCGCCAGGCTAAACTAACAAAACTCCGCCTTCTGTTCTCTGATTGGTCCATTCAAAAATCTCCAGGAGAAATCGTTTCTCTATGGAGAAAGTCCAGACCCTAGTCCAAAGCGAAGTGAAGGACAAGGGTCTGGTTTCAACCAGGCTAGTGGAACATCAACAGTTTTCTTTTTATTACCGAATATCATGTAATTAGTTTTTTCTAGATTTAATGATAATTTATTTATTTTAAACCAAGTTTGTATCTTGACAAATTCTGTCTTTATCAATTCCAACATTTGTTCTATATAATAATAATAATAATAATAAACTTTATTTGTATAGCACCTTCCTACAATGCCTTGCATTGACCAAGGTGCTTAACAGGATAAAAAGATGAATAAACTGGAACAATAAATCAATGAAAATAGAATAAGAAACAACAGCAATAAAAGAAGGCAATGGAAATAAAAAATGCTACATACTAAAATAACACAAGTAATAAAAGTTACACACTGAAAGCTTTTTTGAACAAGTGGAAATAAAAAGGCAATGGAAATAAAAAATGCTACATATTAAAATACCAAAAGTAATAAAAGTTACACACTGGAAGCTTATTTGAACAAGTGGAAATAAAAAGGCAATGGAAATTTAAAAAAATGCTACATATTATATATATCTTATATATCTTCACCTAAACAGAAAAAAGTGGTATCATCAGCAAAAAGTACACATTTAAGGAGTCCTGACATACATTTACCAAGTCATTCACATATAAAATAAAAAGCTTTGTTCCAAGTACAGAGCCTTGGGGAACTCCACATGTGATATTACAGAGGTCAGATCTTACATCATTTATTTGTACAAATTGTTTCCTATCTTTTAAGTAGCTAGATACCCACTGTAATGCTGGTCCTCTAATACCATATTTGTTCAGCTTTTCTAGGAGAATGGTGTGATCAATAGTATCGAATGCTTTTTTTAAATCAACAAAAATACTGATACAATATTGTTTTTGATCGACAGCAGTAGTTATTTGTTCCATTAATTCCATGAGAGCCATTGATGTAGAGTTTTTTGCTCTAAACCCATACTGACTGTTGCTTAGAATATTTTGTTTATCTATAAATTGATCTAGTCTGTTTACAAATAGTTTTTCAAGAATTTTTGAAAACTGTGGTAACAAGGATATAGGTCTATAATTGTTGAACACACATTTATCACCATTTTTAAAAAGAGGAACGACCTTAGCTACTTTCATATTATCTGGAAATATTCCTGTTGAAAATGATAAATTACATATGTATGTGAACGGCTCAATAACATGGCTCATTATGTCCTTTACAAACATCATATCCATGTCCACCCAGTCTTTTGATCTCTTGTCTGTAAGATTTTTTACTACATTCATTATTTCCTCTTTGTTAGTTCCATTTAGAAAAATACTATTTGCACAACCTGTAATTGAGTGGATCACATTTTTATCTACTTTTGGTATTTTAGCTGCAAGGCTTGATCCAACATTCACAAAATATTGATTAAATCCATTTACAATTTCATTTTCATCATGAATTTCATCGTTGTCTTTTACAAAATATTTTGAAATACCAGTTTTTGCTTTATGATTCTTCAGGACACTATTCATTACTCGCCATGTTGCTTTCATATCACCATTACTTTTATCTAATAATTTACTATAATATTCTTTCTTATGTTTCCTTATAATCCCTACTAATTTATTTTTATACTTTTTATATTTTTCTTCAGCGCTCTGACTTCGCAATTTCAAGAAACATGAATACAAATAATTCTTTTTTTACAAGCATTTCTCAACCCTTTTGTCATCCATGGTTGATCAATCGTATTTCTCTTTGTGTAATTTGTTTGCACACAATTCTTTTCATACAGAGCTTCCAAGATATTCATAAACTCATCATATGCTCTGTTCGCATCATCAACATACACATCATTCCAGTCTTGTTTATCTAGATCCTCTTTCAATTTTTCCAAAACTTTTTTTGACGTGTTTATGATCTTTTTCTTCATTGTGACTGCTTTTGTGATGCTTTGATCATTTTTATAGATTGTGAAAACTGGTAAATGATCACTTAAGTCGGTCGTTAAGATACCACCTATCACGTCCCCATTTGTTATATTTGTGAAAATATTATCAATTATTGTGGCACTATGAGTTGTAATTCTTGTTGGCTTTGATATCAATGGATACATATTTAAACTGTACATTGAGTTTATAAATGTGCTTATGTTATTTGAATCTGTTTTATTTCCCATATCAATGTTAAAGTCTCCACACAAAAAAACATTTTTATTAAAACTCTTCTCCATTAGCTCCAAGATTTTATCCGTGAATATTTCTATATTTGCTCCTGGTGATCTATATACACAACTTATTATTATGTTTTTATCGTTTTTGTTTATTATTTCTATTGTTATCATTTCCATAATATTATCAACTATTATTGACATTTCACTATTTAATTTACATTTTATTTCATTATTGACAAATAGAGCGACTCCACCACCTCTTTTATTATTTCTGTTCATATGATATAATTCATACCCCTCGATGTGAATATTACTTGTGTTATCATCATTGAGCCATGTCTCTGACAGCGCTATTATCGTAAAAGTTCTATTTAACTGTTTTAAGTAATCTGTTATTTTGGATATGTTTGCATTTATACTTCTGCTATTAAAGTGAATAATAGAGAGAACTCCATTTGATATATTGATGTCATTAAACTGCTCTTCATTATAATATTCGCTATCTTTTATTACAGGATTTTTTTGCATCAATCACATTTTCAACATTATATATTTTAGGTTCTGAGTCTTCGTATGTTGTCATGTTCTAATGTATTTGTTCATTTCACTGTATATTTTATCCATTTTGAGTGTGAGTTGTTTCATTGATTTGTAATTTTTCATCTCCTGAGATTTGTTGACACCATGAAATTTTGAAACATATTTTCCCCTTAAAATGATACATTCTCTCAGTTTAAACTTTTGATCTGTGATTTTTGTTCTATTCTGAATAAAATATTAGATGTTGGCACCTCCACATCATTGCATTCAGTTTTTATTCACAATTTGTTT
>JBBPBX010013079.1:0-15843 GCA_038048925.1 Garcialebias charrua
GGTGACAGTTAAACACGGAGGCCTCCACCTCTGTTTAATGATGGATGGTTTCTTTTCACAAAGATGGCCTCCTTTACTCCTCTCTCAAACCATCGTTCCTCTGTATGAAGGAGGAAAGATGACTGAGTTTGTCACAGCTCCTCAGACTGAAGAAGTATTTTTGATACAAAGAAGAATCTGTCCAGAGGACTACATTTATTGAGTCTGCATCAGGACAATAATCTGTAAAGCTTTAGTACATTAAGGAAAACACATTTTGACTTTACCAATTAATATTTTTTCATAATATATTTATTTATTTATTTTATGTTCACTCTGCTCACATATGATTGTATATCCACACATCCAGGCTGTCATATTGTTAAGTTTGCAGATGATACAGTTGTGGTGGGATGCATCACAAACAATGATGAGTCTAGCTACAGACAGGAGGTGGAACACCTGGAGAGCTGGTGCAAAGAGAATAACCTTCACATGAATGTGAAGAAGACAAAGGAGATGATTGTGGACTTCAGAAGGAACAAACAAACACACACCCCACTGAACATAGGTGGATCAGTGGTGGAAGTGGTCTCCAGCTACAAATACTTGGGCGTACACTTGAATGATAACCTCAGCTGGAGCAACAACACCACCAGCCTGATCAAGAAAGGTCATCAGAGACTCTACTTCCTCAGACGGCTGAGACGAGCTGGTCTGAGCAGCCCAGTCCTCACCTCCTTCTACAGGTGTGCAGTGGAGAGCATCCTGTGCTCCAGCATCAATGTGTGGCATGGAGGCTGCACAGTTGCAGAGAGGAAAGCTCTACAGAGAGTGGTGAAGGCTGCACAGAAGTCTGTTGGAGTCAGTCTCCCCACCATCACAGACATTTACACCTCCAGATGCAGGAAAAGAGCCACCTGCATCATGAAAGACCTCACTCACCCAGCACACTCACTCTTTGCCCCACTCCCCTCAGGACGGAGGTTGAGGAGCATCAAATGTAGAACCACTAGACTGAGGAACAGCTTCTACCCTGAGGCTGTTAGACTCATGAATAAATAAATAATAAGAATAAACACTGCAAAATATCACATCATGCTGATGCTGATCTGTTTTCTTGTTGCTGTGTTCATCTGTGACCATCTGCTCATACAGACTCATGTTCGTGCTGCTGTTTATAATGATGTTTTTCTACTACATTAGGGCTTAGTGTATTTCTAGTTGATGTTTTCTTAGTTAATCCTAGATGTTATTACTGTTTTTCTCTTGCATTTGTTGTTGGATGTAACTGGGACCCTGTGTACATAATCTCGTTTTCATCACATGTACCACATGCGGTGCAAATGACAATAAAAACTCTCTGACTCTGACTCTGACTGATATTTTCAATGGTAAAATATGCAGGCTTATTTCATATTATTTTCATACTATTCCCTTTCATTGTGGGCTTCATGTATTTATTATCTTACTTTTAATGATAAAAATATAACGAGTCACTACTGTTGTTTAGAAAGTGTTTATATTGGAACTAATGCTTGTTTGTTCACACACAGTTAGAACAGCTCACCTGTTCCTTCATACTGACAGGAACAATCCCCTCATCACTCCTGACACTAAATCACATTTTAAAAATTGTCATAACTAAACACAAATCTCCCCTTTTTACAAAGACTTATAATCAATTCAGGTCAATTTCATTAAAGGGTTCAATCATCTAACATCTCAGGGCACTTTTCATATAGAGCAGGTCTTCACCAGACTCATATAATATTATTTAAATTATATAACAGTATGTTATGTCACAATGCCACACACCACAACATTCATTGACTTGATAATTAACTTGAACAGTGTTTTGCAGCAAAGTTCAACAGCATGTCTTACCTGTTTGATCTCTCTCATTTACAAACTACAGCTGGTTGAGTGAAGCATATGTCAATGTTTGCACATTTAGCTGCATCTGTTTCCAGAGCCTCTCTCTTTTTAATCCTTCTCTTTTCTGCACCACCCTCCTTTTTCTCCCTTCCCACTGACCGCACGTAGTGTCACCTCCGGGCACATAACAAAAATGAAAGTAAAAGTGGAGGATGTGTACTTGCCCGCAGCTGCTGCTGATAAACTGAGGACATTAATAAATGAGGGGCGGGGTGGCCCAGGAGCAGCGTGGTAGTGGTGTTCTGTGTTATATGTTGTTAAAAACAAAAGTTATAAAACAAAAAAAATTTAACCGAGGAGCAACGTCTCTCCTTCTTCTTCTTCTTTGCCGCCCTGGGCGACCGCCCGTGTCACCTACTGTATATAGGAAACCGCCTCTGAACAGTTTCATTTTTTTAGCAATCCAAACATTATCAATTTCTTAAACATGTACATTGACTTGGCACTTTTAATATCATTTTCCAGATTATTCCACAATCTCACTCATTGTATCGAGGTACATCGTTCTTTCAAACTGGTTCTAAATTTAGTTGTTATGAACATCTCATGTTCTAATCATGGTTCTTTTTGAAATACCAGAAATGATTGATGTAAGCTAAACCTTTAATTACTATTTTAATTTCACACGAGTGATTAAATTGTGAATAGTTGCTACTGCTAGAGGCATACTGGTACTAAACAGACATAACTTGCCCTCTCTTTGCCTCCGATGTCACATATAATTTGTGAACAGAAGATGTAAAGCCATGATTATTCATGCAGACCTTATGCATTTTAATAGCTAAACCAGCTTCCTTTGAAGAGGAAGGTGAATCATTCCCATGAATCCACATCACTTTAGAGGGACATGTTCCAAAGGTGGGCACAGACCGCTAGAGAGCGCTAAAGCGCCAATCCGCTTACAGCGGACCTAAATTATTTGTCAGCGTTTTTGTGGTTTGACTAACTTTTATAATTCATAAGCGGATTTGTGCTATTTTTATTTAAAATGCAGTACCGCTAATAACTAATTATCTATCAGTAAAAACGAAAAAACTTATTTACAGGCTCTCGCTGGCTCTCGTAGCTGCTTTTTCCCCCATTGGTGCAAGTACACCGGGAGCAGAGAGGAGGGAGGGGGAGCAGAGGGGAGAACAGACGCGGATCTACCATGTAGGCAAATGATGCCGTTGCCTGGGGCTCCCAATCAGCAGGGGCCCCGGCCCCGCCGCGCCCCGGCCAGTCACCTACATCCCTAACATTGCTCATGCTTGTTAATGTACATTTAACATAAAAATAATTATAGTTACGATGAAAACAATAATTAAAAACGCAATACAAAAACCGGTCGATTTCTGTATCCCCCTAGCCTGGTTAAAACCAGACCCTGTCCTTCACTTCGCTTCAGACTAGGGTCTGGGACCTCTCCATTTTAAAACGATTCTTGCTGGAGGCGTTGGCCTCTGCTGAGGAACAAAACCATTGGATATTTTGAACAGGGAAAGCATTCTGCTCCCTCCCCTCAGAGCCATGTATGGCTGCTCCCCGTGCTCTGGTGAACTTGACAACTGCTCCGCCTCCTGCAGCTTTTCTCTTGCTGCCGGCTGCCGCGCTGCAAATTCTGTGTTTATATGTTAATAAAACGTTTTAATAAAATACAATAAAACCATGGATCGCTGGTCCAGCTCACCAGAAGACCAGAAAATCTGATGGGACTCGGGCAGCAACGTAAAACCCGAGTTTAATTCTCGTGACAACCTCAGCCATTTCCTTGTTCATTTCAGCGGAGGGAGAGAAGGAGGAGGGAGCGAGCGATCACTTGACTTTTGGCCCAAAAAACAAAAGAAAACTCCAGATAAGGGATTAAGAAGGGGAAATTAATAAATTTGTGTCACATATAAAACAGTTCTGCATCGCTTTGCATCGCTTTGAATGAGAACATGCCGCTGCTCGCTGACTGCGCGCTGGCAGAGCCCTTTTATAGGGCTCTGCGCGCTGGGACAGGTGGGGGCGTGGGTTAGGGTCCAAAACTCCGTCCCTTCTGTTCTCTGATTGGTCCGAACAAAAATCTACCGGAGAAATCGTTGTTAATGGGAGAAGTCCCAGACTGTGCAGTGAAGGGAAATGAGAATTGAGCGGAGCTGTGCAGGAAGGCGAGGGCCAGGCTAGTGTCCCCCTACTAAAAATGGACTATTCCATCTTGACATATTCCGGGTCAGAGGTGAACTCGGGGGCTAATTCTGTGGCTAGCTGGTTGCGCTCGGTGTGTTCATAAATCATGGGAGAACCCCGCTGTATCAAGCTAAATTAACGCGGCCGGAGGATTGTATTGTGTGTTTTGTGTCGACCACTCGACGGTGAGTCGTTCGTTTTATGTATTTGGGTTCTTTTTATGAAATAGAAATGCGGTGGCGACACGCCCATGTATTTGAGATTTAAAAGTGGTCTTAGTGATTAAAAGATCATTCTCTTTTTGTTAATTTCCTGGCCGAATAGAATATATATACGTAAAGTATTAAATAAATCCTTTGATTTTTGTAATTTCATCCTTTTAGGATCATTTTAGTTACTTTTCATTAAATCTGTTGACTGCCTATAGAAATTTTGATAACAGTTTAGTCCTGTGTATAAAGTAATGCTAATTTTTGTTTTGTTTATGACCTTGTTTAGGTCAGGGGTTTTTTCACCCCCTGTTCCCACCCAGGATGGCAAGCAACCGGATCCCCGCAGCTGTGCGGTAGGACTTAAATTGCACCAAACTATTTGTTTTTTTCTGGACATATTACCCTGGATCATGAACTACAAACTACCAGATTATTGATTGATGGACCTTTAATCATCCGGGATTCAAGAACTGATTTAAAATAGAAAAAAAAAGAACTCTTGGGTGTAATCAGGGTCTGTTTTGTTGTGTGTATTTTGTCTATTGGTTATACTCAAAGAAAATGATTATTATTACAAACAATATTATTATAAATACCTTCCTAAGTCTATACAATACAAACAACTTAAAACTTGCTTCTTGTCTGATGGTGTTTTATTTTAGAATTAGCGGTTTAGAATTTAGCTTCCCCTAATTTTCATAAGACATTAGTGCTTTTGAAATTGCGGACCTAAATAAATTAATTAGTGCTTTAGAAATAGCAGAACAAATTTTTGGATTAGCGCTGCCCAGCACTGCACTACAGTATTAGCTTTCAATATAATTGTTAAAAGATCCAATAGTTTGCAGTTAGCTTGCTTCCAACAGCTCAGATTTTTCTGTTCAATATTTACAGCATTTAAAAATAAACGTTGCAAAGTTAGAAATATTAGCCTTTACACGGAACAGTTATGTGTCATGTTACTGATTTATTTTTCCATCTGTCCATCCATTCTTTAATATGAGGTCCAGTGCCTCCTCCAGCTGTCACTGTGCTTGAACTTCAGGACACCCTGGACAGGTCACAAGACCATCATAGGGACACAAGACAAACAAGACAAACAACCACTCACATGCTCACCCACACCTAGGGACAATTCAGAGTTACCAATTAACCTAACGGAGGTGGTAAACCTGGTTCACTTTGGTTAATCTGAGTCAATTAATAAAATGATACAGTTCACTTGAGTCCATCGTGTTATGTTACAACTCATTGGAGTCTTACCAATGGGTTTTACCTGAATCAGTGACCCAACTCATTGAGTCCACAACATTTCCAGTGGGTTATTAACTTGACTCACCTGAATCAGCATTTTCTGGCTTTTTTATTTTTTTACTTGACTGAGACCTAACAAATCTGACACCGCAGGGTTTTAGCCATTTTTCCATCCAATCTTTTAACCCGGGGACTTAGCGGCAGTCTGGCAGCACATGTAGGATCTGGGTTCATTGAAATCTCAGACTCGTAAGTCCTGGCTGATTCAATGCGAGGATTCAGATTATTAACCTTGGTGAGTCAGTAATCGACCAGCTCTACCTTACATGTAGGTGAATTAGGGTTCAGTTTTGGGCCCACTCCTATTTTTATTGTACATTCGCCCATTGAGTTTTATTTTTGAGTAACGTCTCATACCATGTCTATGCAGACAATATACAAATCTACTGTTCATTTCAATCGTCGGAATTTTACAAATTGACTAGCCTGGTTTAAACCAGACCCTTGTCCTTCACTTCGCTTCGTACTAGGGTCTGGACTTTTCCCATTGAAAAACGTTTCTTGCTGGAGGCGTGGCCTCTGCTTAGGAACAAAACCATTGGATATTTTGAACAGGGAAAGCATTCTGCTCCCTCCCCTCAGAGCCACCCCCCGTGCTCTGGTGAACTTGACTGACAGCTGCTCCGCCTCTTGCAGCGTTTCTCTCGCTGCGCAAATTCTGTGTTTATATGTTATAAAACGTTTTAATACAATAAAATCAAACCATGGATCGCTGGTCCAGCTCACCAAAAGACCAGAAAATCTGCAGGGACTCGGTCAGCAACTAAAACCCGAGTTTAATTCTCGTGACAACCTGAGGCATTTCCGTGTTCATTTTACTCAGCAGGAGGGTGGAGGAGAAGGAGGTCGAGGGAGCGATTACTTGACTTTTGGGAGAAAAAAAACAAAAAACTCCAGATAAGGGATTAAGCAGGGGAAATTAATAAATTTGTGTCACATATAAAACAGTTCTGCATCGCTTTGCATCGCTTTGAATGATGCCGTGCTCTGGTGAACTTGACTGACAGCTGCTCCGCCTCTTGCAGCGTTTCTCTCGCTGCGCAAATTCTGTGTTTATATGTTATAAAACGTTTTAATACAATAAAATCAAACCATGGATCGCTGGTCCAGGGGCCTCATGTATCAACCATGCGTGCGCACAAAAACATTGCGCACGTCACTTTCCACGCAAAGTGGCGTATGTATCAAATCTGATATGAACGGGAATACCTGCGCTTCCACGTACAAATCCACGGATGCTCCCCTGCTTGCGTACGCACGTTTCTGTGGTTATATTTCCTTTGGCGACACTTACAGGTGCCGCTGTGAAACTGAAGCCCCACAATCTGTGGTTGACTTTAAGAGCGGCTTGAAGACCTTTCTTTTCAACCGAGCATACTTTACTCCTCATGATTCTACTTTTGATCTTAGTTGATACTGTTGTTGATTTTAATTGTTTTATTATTTGTCTTATTGACATTCAAATATGTTGCACCTTGTAGCACTTTGAGATTTCCATTAATGAAAAGTGCGTTATAAATTGAATTCATAATTATTATTAATATTATTATTATTATTAACTGTTCATGATGTGAAAATGATTAATATTCCCTCCAAACACACGATTAACAAGTATTACATCCACATGACGCAGTGAAATAAAGCACGCGCAAAGTTGTGCCAAAAATAAATTTAACAGGAACGGATTCATTCAGCCTTACTGGAGGTTATGATAAATAGTGTAACACGCAGAGCATTTATTTAGAAACAGCTATAATTTTCCGATCTAGGATATGGCTTATCAGCCGTTTTCAGAAATAATAATTTTTCAGTTTGGCACTGCTGCGCTCTGGGGAGCCGTGCATCACGCGTGCATACAGAAGCAGCGGTCAAACTGTTCCCGAGCTATGAGGGAGCTGCAGGTCGATCGGGACTGTGCAGTCCAGTCCACACAAAGCCGGATCATGTCCAATAGAATGGTCTCATCCATATGTTTCCAAAGGCTGAGTGGTCGCGCTTTGGAGCGCGCGCGCACCCTCACCGGTGTCGACACGGCAGCTGGAGGTGTTTCATTATCTGCGTTTATTGTAGATTCCCCCAAAATGACACGTGAAAGTACACCTTGTTATATAACTTGTAGGAGAGTAAAAGCTTCACAGACAGACTGCGCACAGGGCTGCGGAGGGAGCAGCGTCTGGAGACGCCAACATCACGTGATGTCATGAAATGTCTCCACCAAGACGCACAGACTCGTTTCTTCACATCATCTACATAAACAAAGATCTATGTTCTAGCAAACATCCAAGTAAGTTCCTCTGTGTTTACAGTAATTATGGTAATAAACTCGTGCGCAAAGTTAATATTTCCACACAGAATGAATGAATGAGCCGGTTCGCGCACCACAGCAGGGTGCGCATACCGACACACAATCACTCGTTCTTTGCATGATGAACACATTTTATTACTATTCTTACTTAGGATGTTTGTCCTCACTCATATTATATTAAATTCATTATATTCCCGAATCTAGAAATCATTTCTGATCGCGCAGGGATCAAACAAACATGTCCTTCACACATGCAGGAAGTAATTTGCATCTGTTTAACATATGTAAATGAAGGCGTGTCAGGGGAGGTGTCTCACGTGCGCTCAGTTCCACGTCAATTGTGTTGTACATAAGGAATGTGCGTGGATTCAGGTGTACGCACAGTTTGATAATTCTGGATTTTTTTGTGCGTGGACACTTTTCTGGATTTGTCCGTACGTGACTTTTCAGTAAGAAATCTACGCAAGTCTTTGTACATGAGGCCCCTGCACCTTTGTGACCTCTGCTCCTTGTAGCCTCACTGTTCCACTGGCCTCCCTCTCATTCACACACATGTACTCTGTCTTACTACGACTGACTTTCATTCCTCTTCTTTCAAGAGCATACCTCCACCTCTCCAAGTTCTCTTCCACTTGTTCCCTGTTCTCACCACAGATCACAATGTCATCTGCAAACATCATAGTCCATGGGGATTCCTGCCTGACCTCATCTGTTAGTCGGTCCATCACCAGAGCAAACAAGAAGGGGCTCAGAGCCGATCCTTGATGCAATCCCACCTCCACCTTGAAGGTATCTGTCACACCCACAGCACATCTCACCACTGTCCTGCTGTCCTCATACATGTCCTGTACCAGTCTAACATACTTTTCTGCCACTCCAGATTTCCTCATGCAATACCACACCTCTTCTCTTGGTACCCTGTCATATGCTTTTTCTAAATCCACAAACACACAATGGAGTTCTTTCTGACCCTCTCTGTACTTCTCTATCAACATCCTCAAAGCAAAGATGGCATCTGTGGTGCTCTTTCTTGGCATGAAACCATACTGCTGCTCACAGATAGTCACATCTTGTCTAAGTCTTGCTTCCACAACTCTCTCCCAGATCTTCATTGTGTGGCTCATCAACTTAATTCCCCTGTAGTTGCTACAACTCTGTACATCACCCTTGTTCTTAAAAATGGGAACCAGCACACTTCTTCTCCATTCCTCAGGCATTTTCTCACCCTCAAATATTCCATTAAATATTTGAGTCAAAAACCTCACTGCCATCTCTCCGAGACATTTCCAAACCTCCACTGGTATGTCATCAGGTCCTACTGCCTTCCCCTTCTTCATTCTTTTCAGAGCTTTCCGGACTTCACCCTCACTAATCTTTCCCACTTCCTGGTCCACAGTTTCTATTACCTCCACTCTTCTTTCTCTTTCATTCTCTTCATTCATTAGCTCCTCAAAGTAATCCTTCCATCTTCCCATCACACACTCCTCACTTGTTAGAACATTCCCATTCCCATCTTTAATAAGCCTAACCTGCTGCACATCCTTTCCAGCCTGATCCCTCTGTCTTGCCAATCGGTACAAGTCCTTCTCGCCCTCTTTAGTGTCCAGTCTCCCATATAACTCATTGTACGCCCTCTGCTTTGCCTTAGCTACTTCCCTCTTTGCTCTATGTCCCATCTCCTTATATTCCTGTCTCCTCTCTTCAGTCCTCTCACTGTCATATTTCTTCTTGGCTAATCTCTTTCTTTGAATGGCGTCCTGCACTTCACTATTCCACCACCAGGTTTCCTTATCATCCATTCTCTGTCCAGATGACACACCAAGTACCTTCCTACCTGTCTCTCTAATTACTGTTGCTGTAGTAGCCCAGTCACTTGGAAGCTCTTTCTTACCACCCAGAGCCTTTAACAGCTCGTCTCTGAATTTCTCACAACATTCTTCCTTCTTTAGCTTCCACCATTTGGTCTTCTTCTCTGATTTTACTCTTTTTCTCTTCTTCGCAACAACAGTCATTCTACACACAACCATCCGATGCTGTCTGGCCACACTCTCCCCTGCCACAACCTTACAGTCTCCAATCTCCTTCAGGTTTCCTCTTCTACACAGAATGTAGTCGATCTGCGTACTCCTTCCTCCACTCTTATAGGTCACTCTATGTTCCTCCCTCTTTTGGAAATAGGTATTGACTATAGCCATTTCCATTCTCTTGGCAAAATCCACCACCATCTGTCCTTCCTGGTTTCTTTCCTTGACACCAAACCTACCCATCACTTCCTCATCCCCTCTGTTTCCTTCACCAACATGTCCATTCAGGTCTGCTCCAATCACCACTCTTTCCTCCCTGGGAATACTCTCTATCACTTCATCCAAATCTTTCCAAAACTTACTGTAGTGTATAAAAAATAAATAAAAAACGCAAACTATAGTTGGATAATTGAAGATTATCAAAACATTAAAAGTTGGGGGAATTTAGTGTATAAAAATAATTAAAAAAATTAACAAACTACATTTGCATAATTGAGGATTATCAAAACAGTAAAAGTTCGGGGAACTTACTGGAGTGTATCAAAAATAAATGAAAAACAAATAAACTACAGTTGGATAATCTGGGATTATCAAAACAGTACAGGTTTGGGGAATTTACTGTAGTGTATAAAAAATAAATACAAACTACAGTTGGGTAATTGAGGATTATCAAAACAGTAAAAGTTCGGGGAATTTACTGTATCCAATAATTCTCAGTCGGGTCATCTGGACAGTAAAGAAACTGTCCAGATGACCCAACCTAAATTACCTGGATTATTGAGCATGAACTTTCTTGGAATTTACTGTAGTGTATAAAAAAATAAAATAAACTACAGTTGTATAATCGGGATTATCAAAACAGTAAAAGTTCGGGGAATTTACTGTAGTAGAATTTACTGTAGAGTATAAAAAAAATTAAAAAATTGACAAACTACAGTTGGATAATTGACGATTATCAAAATGGTAAAAGTTCAGGGAATTTACTATAGTTATAAAAATAAAATATAAACTACAGTTGGATAATCGAGGATAATCAAAACAGTAAAAGTTCAGGGAACTTACTGTAGTGTATAAAAAACTAGAGTTGGATAATCTGGGATTATCAAAACAGTAAAAATTTGGGGAATTTACTGTAGTGTATAAAAAATAAAGACAAACTACAGTTGGATAATAATTTACATGGTTTGACTACTGTTGTTTAATCTGATTGTTGGAGATAAGGGGCAGATATAATAAGATTTATTCTTCTTTCTGCCACCTTTCATTTTTTTACATTTTGTACACTATCATTATGAGATTGCCTTGTATTGTTTCTTTTGTAAAAAAATGAACAAATTTAATAAACAATTAAACAAAATTAAACAATTAAACAGTTGGATAATTGAGGATTATCAAAACGGTAAACGTTCGGGGAATTTACTGTATCCAATAATTCTCAGTTGGGTCATCTGGACAGTAAAGAAACTGTCCAGATGACCCGACCTGAATTACCTGGATTATTGAGCATGAACTTTCTTGGAATTTACTGTAGTGTATAAAAAAATAAAAAAATAAACAAACAAACAAACTACAGTTGGATAATCTGGGATTATCAAAACGGTAAAAGGTTGGGGAATTTACTGAGTGTATAAAAAATAAAGACAAACTACAGTTGGATAATTGAGGATTATCAAAACAGTAAAAGTTCGGGGAATTTACTATATCCAATAATTCTCAGTTGGGTCATCTGGACAGTAAAGAAACTGTCCAGATGACCCGACCTGCATTACCTGGATTATTGAGCATGAACTTTCTTGGAATTTACTGTAGTGTATAAAAAATAAATAAATAAAAAACCAAACAAACTACAGTTGGATAATCTGGGATTGTCATAACAGAAAAGTTCAGGGAACATACTGTAGTGTATAAAAAACATATAAAATGTATATGAATAGATCTTAAAGGGAAAAAATAAAATTAAGATAAACCTGAAAAAGCCGTCAAGAAGGGACGTGCATGTAAGAAATCGAAAGTTACGAATGTAACTACGGTTCCATGAATCCCGGATGACCGCCAGAGGGCGGTGCTGAAAAGCACTGAATATTCCCTTTGCGCATGCGCTGTTCGAGTAATTATATCAACGACGTCACACAGGTGTGACCGGATAAGCAATCAAGAGGCTACTTAGCCTAGCGTTATCCGTTAATTCAGTCCTACAGAATCTTCTCGCGTAAAGCAAGGATCCTGAGTGACAGAGAAGCTCTGGCGGTCATCCGGGATTCATAGAACCGTAGTTACATTCGTAACTTTTGTTCTATTTAATCCCTCCTGGCCGCCAGAGGGCGGTGCTGAAAGCACTGAATGCCTAGTATCAACGATGTCACAAGGAATCCTAAGCACATACCTCACTGAGGAAGCCCAGGGGACCCTTGAAGAAGGACCTGGCCCAGGGGATGAGGGGTGACCACATTAACCCTGTAGAACCTGGTGAACATGCTTGAGGAAGCCCATGATGCAGCAGCACATAGTGCTTCCAGTGAGACCCTTCTCAGGGCAGTCCAGGAAGCTGAAACGCTCCTGGTAGAGTGTGCCTTCACGCCGATTGGCAGGGAATGGTGTCCTGCTGCGTAGGCGTGGCAGATTACATCCACAATCCAGTGGTAAAAGGTGCTGCTCGGAAGAGGATAGCCCGGTCTAGGACCCCCATAACACACAAACAGCTGGTCTGAGTACCATAGCGGCAGTAGTTGCAACGTATTTCTCCAGTGCCCTCACTGGGCAAAGCAATCCAGACCCCTCGCCAGGCATAGGTTGAAAACGTGCCAGTCTTAACGGATAGTTACGGTGAGAGTGGGATAAGACCTTTGGTACAAAAGCAATGTTTGGCCACAAGGTAACACCAGAGCCCTCAGGGTCCCACCTGAGACATGAGGGGCTGACTGAGAAAGCGTGCAACTCACCAAACCTCTTTGCTGAGGCAATAGCCAGCAGAAAAGCCGTCTTGCATGAAAGCCATTTAAGGTCTACTTGCGTCAAGGGCTCGAACGGAGGGTGGCACAGAGCTTCGAGAACCAAGGGTTGGTCCCACTTGGCGCTCAAGTAACTTTCGGCGCGTGCAACCTACGGGCACCACATAGAAATAGAAAGACCAGATTATGACTGCCCACCGTACGGTCATTGATTCCGGCGTGATTAGCCGATATCGCTGCTACATAGACCTTAAGCGTCGAAGGAGAGCGATCCTTACCAAGGAGAGACTGAAGAAACTCCAGAATGGTGGGTACTGTACAGGAAACTGTATCCTCATTGTGATCAGCACACCATTGTGAAAACAGACGCCACTTGTTTTTGTATTGCTAACGAGTAGAAGGTGCCCTGACGCCCAAGATGGTATGTCCAACAGGGCTCGAAACTCTAGTCAGCTGCTGTCCTGGCCCTGCAGCGGCCACACCCACAGCTGAAGATGTTGAGGATTGAGGTGCCATAGCAACCCCCCATCTGAGACAGCAAGTCCCTCCTGGTCAGAAGACGCCACGGAACGTCCCGACATAAACTCTGCAGTAGCGGGAACCATGGTTATGCTGGCCAATATGGGGCCACCGATAGCATTCTGTGGCTCTCTTCTAGGACTCTGTGAAGAGTTGGCCAAATCCGAGAAAGGGGTGGAAAGGCCTATAGAAGGTCAAGCAATTGAGACAGTGCAGTCTTACAAATATCTCGGGACAATCATAGACGATAAATTAAACTTTGAAACCAATTTTGACAAGGTGTGTAAAAAGGCCCACCAGCGCCTTTATTGTCTAAGGAAACTCAACCAATTTAATATTGACCGAACTACAATGACCATGTTTTACCGTGCTTTTATTGAATCAGTTTTATCCTTTTCCTTGGTGTCATGGTTTGGTCAAACTACACTGAGAGGAAAGAATTCCCTTCAGCATTACACATCAATGCTTACATGGAGCTTCACCAGATTATCTGAAGGATATTCTTATTCCATACTCATCCACTCGTTCACTGCGGTCACAGAACAGTAATCTCCTTCACATTCCGAGAACCAAATTAAGGACCATGGGAGACCGGGCTTTCAGTGTGGCTGCCCCCCGCCTGTGGAACTCTCTTCCTGACTGTCTGAGAGCCCCACAGTCTGTGGTTGACTTTAAGAGCGGCTTGAAGACCTTTCTTTTCAACCGAGCATACTCTACCTCCTCATGATTCTACTTTTGATCTTAGTTGATACTGTTATTGATTTTACTTGTTTTTTATTTGTTTTATTGACATTTAATTCTGTTGCACCTTGTAGCACTTTGAGATTTTCATTAATGAAAAGTGCGTTATAAATTGAATTCATTATTATTATTATTATCAGCAGATTGTTAAGCTGTCATCTAAACTGACCGGAGGAACCCAAACCTCAGTTACATCCATGTATGTTAATCAGGTACAGCAGATAGCTTCTTCTGTTTTAAAAGATGTCCTTCATCCCCTGTACAGAGAGTTTCAGCTTCTTCCCTCTGGTCGGAGGTTTTTAGTCCCTAAATGTAGGACAACACGTTTTAAAAATAGCTTTGTTCCCACTGCTGTTACTGAAATGAACAAACTGAAATAACGTCGAAGCTTTTAGTGGTTAAATGTTTTTTATTTTTCATTTTAAATATGATTTGGGGAGCCTTAACACCGTTATGTGCAACATTATCTGTTTATGGTTTCTTTGAAGTGTTTTTACTAAATGTTTTTACTCTGTTTTTATTTGTGTGTGCGCATGGATGTATGCCTTGTACCACTGCAAACCAAATTTACCCTTGGGTATAAATAAAGTAACCTAACCTAACCTAATAGAAGGGCCCTTGGCCAAGGATGAGCCAGTGCGTCCTGGCCCAGTGCACCAGACGCCCTCATATGGGAGTACCCTAGAAGACAATGGGTTGACTCCTCTGTTGCAAAGGATGGAGGTTGAGGAGCATCAAATGTAGAAACACTAGACTGAGGAACAGCTTCTACCCTGAGGCTGTTAGACTCATGAATAAATAAACAATAAGAATGATCACTGCAAAATATCACATCATGCTGATGCTATCTGTTTTCTTGTTGCTGTGTTCATCTGTGACCATCTGCTCATACAGACTCGTGTTCGTGCTGCTGTTTATAATGATGTTTTTCTACTACATTAGGGCTTAGTGTATTACTAGTTGATGTTTTTCTTAGTTAATCCTAGATGTTATTACTGTTTTTCTCTTGCATTTGTTGTTGGATGTAACTGGGACCCTGTGTACATAATCTCGTTTTCATCACATGTACCACATGCGGTGCAAATGACAATAAAGACTCTCTGACTCTCTGACTCTGACTCTCTGACTCTGAAACAGGTCCACCTCCCCTCGACCAAAACGGTCCCAGATCATCCACACTATGTCGCTGTGGAGGGACCACTCTCCCGGAGCAGACCCCTGGTGGGATAGAAAATCTGTGACCTGATTGTGTCACCCTGGTATGTTAATCACCCGCAGGGTGGACAGACAAGTGGAAGCCCATTCCAAGAGCACCCTGGACACACTGAAAAGCTGTGCTGACCTGGTGCCCCCTTAGTGGTTGATGTGGTAGACAACAGAGGTGTTGCCTGACCGAACGAGACATGCCCCCTTTCCAGGTGGGGCAGGAAGTTATTTCGTGCCAAACACATTGCACGCAGCTCCAGTACATTTATATGCCTGGAGCGGTCCCCTTGGCCCCAGCGGTTCTGAACCGCTTTGTGTTGCCACATAGCGCCCCATCCTGTGGAGCTGGCATCTGTCATGATTACTTCCCTGTGACACACTACCACCTCCATAGGGACACCCCTGGACAGATAATCTCCATCCTTCCATGGAGTCAGGGCATGAAGACATGGCCATGGCACTGCGAGTCTGCAATGCCTGTGTAGCCTGGCATCCAGGCGAAAGTT
>JBBPBX010013080.1:0-50000 GCA_038048925.1 Garcialebias charrua
AGTTCACAATGTTACAAAAAACAACACACTTTTTTAATGTTAGAGGTTTTCACATGATGCAGTTGTGTTTTTATTATAGCACTGGTGGGACCAATCTGTCTGTGATCTGTATTTTATTTTTGACACTTCTTAGGTAAATGGTAAATATGGCACCTTTCTATCAAATCAAGATACTCAAAGCTCTTTACAACACAACCTGTGCCCTCATTTACCCATTCATACAGCACTGTACTATATATCTACAAGGACTAATCAGTAAATTAGACCACACTCATACACTGATGGGACACCATCAGAGGCAATGAGGGATTCAGTGTCTTGTCCAGGGACACTTCAACATGTGACTGCTGGTGGAATTGAACCCCCAACTCTCTCATTGGAGGATTTAACCACTCAGCCAGAGCTAACCCTAACTCTTTATGCAGATATGTTTGCAGATATTTGATGCTACTTTTACTTGGAAAATTACTTTTTATCTCATCCCTCCTAACTTCATTCTCTCTTTAGTTTTTACAGCATGTAATACTAAATTACCACCACAAGGTGGCAGCAGATAACTAAACTAAGGCTTCTCACTGTGTTCATCCATCCATCCATCCATCCATAATCTTTTACCCCTTCTTCCATTTTGGGTCACGGGGGTCACTGGTGCCCATGTCCAGCAATTCTGTGTGAGGGGAGGTGTACACCCTGGACGGGTCTCAAGTCCATCACAGGGCCACATAGAGACAAATAAGCTTGGTTTTGACAGAGCACCTGTGACAGAGCACCTGAGCCGACGCGGGCGCACCTTGGCTGCCGTTGCTCCTCGTACTTTTTTGCTCCTTGAGCCTTTTTTGTTACTTTCTGCTATTTTTTCACCGAGCCTTGTTGGACATTTCTACCTTTCTTGAACGCAGAGTGCGACAGGCGTGAGCCTGTGTACAGCACCAGTGTGAACGGACACGGACATTTCTACCTTTCTTTGAACCTTTCTACCTTTCTTGAACACAGAGTGCGACAGGCGTGAGCCTGTGTACAGCACCTGTGTGAGCGGACGCGGGCATTTTTATCTTTCTACCTTTCTGTGATTAAGTTTTAGAGCAACTGTCTGTTCTGGCTGCGTTGTGGATCTGCACACATTATAAGTTGCCGGTCAAAGCAGATGACCGCTTGTCCTGAGCCTGGTTCTGCTAGAGGTTTCTTCCTTCTAAAAGGGAGTTTTTCCTTTCCACTGATGCCATTGTGCTTGCTCAGGATGGGAGATCGTGGCGAAGCCAAGATTTGACTTGTTTGCTGGATTCATTAGATAGAAAACTTTACTAGTCTAACCGGAATTTTAATAGTAGGAGCTGCTAGCTCCCGCTAGCTTCAACACGAATTTAGCTTCGAGAACCACGTAGCTGCACTTATTGTTCGCTTACCTGCTGCCTCTCTCAACTTCCTGTGTCCTCTGGACTGTTCTGGACTCTCTCCTGTACTCCTTCAAGGTAATGCTCGTTCGAGTTACCTCTTTCTGCTTCTTGTATATCTTTTTCGGAGCCGTGGGCCTGCTGTTAGCGGTTAGCTCCGTGTTAGCTTCCACCGGCTCGACAATGTTGACCTATTCCGCTTCGCAGTTGTTTGAACTTAACAACTGCTCCATTCTTCTTTCTATTTCCACCATCAAACAACTGGGACTTCTGCGTAGACCTCGTTACATCCATAGAAGCTCTCGAAGGAAAACCGTTTATTCTCAAGCAAACTCGGATTCGATTAGTGCTGTCTGGGCTGAAAGACGTGTCGCATGCGTCACACCTCGATGTTGTCATCAGAACGCTGCGTCTGTAGGCCCTTGTAGTCCACTGCGCACGAAGTGGCGAGGAAAACGTGGAGTGGACTTCAGTCTGCTTAAACCGGTTCAAAAAGCTCCTATTCCAACTGGTATTAAATTAGAACTTTTCAATGTGCAGTCACTATCCAACAAGTCATGTTTAATTCATGATCACATTCTGGAGAAGAACTTGGACCTCATGTGTCTTACAGAGACTTGGCATCAACCAGATGTGTTCAGTTCTCTGAATGAGGCGTGTCCCTCTGGATACAGTTATCTGCAGAGAGCCCGCAGCACTGGCCGCGGTGGTGGTCTGGCGGTAATTTATCGCAGTAATTTAAAATTGTCTCATCTGTCTTCTCAGGACTTTTCTTCTTTTGAATGTCTGGCTTTCAGCTTCAAAGCCCCACTCCTGATGAATGTTATATTAATTTATAGACCTCCCAAACCGCATGTTTCATTTAACTCAGAGATGCATGACCTCCTCACTTTTTTCTGCACCTCCCCTGTGAAGACTATTTTTCTTGGCGACTTAAATATCCACGTGGACAATTCTTCTTCACCTCTGGCAACAGATTTTAAGTCTCTTCTGGACTCTCTTAATCTCACTCAACATGTTGACGCCCCTACGCACAGCAGGGGGCATACTCTGGATTTGGTGATTACAGACACTGTACTCATCAATAACTTATCTGTATATGACCTGGGTGTCTCAGACCACAGGGTCATCTCCCTGGAAGTGCCTTCATCTTCGCCTGCTTCAAACCCAAAACGACCCATCCAGTTCCGTGACCTTAAAAACATTTCCCTTGATGTTCTGTCTGCTGATCTTCACACCCTGACCGCTGTCAATCATCCTTCTGCAGATGACTCTGTGGATTACTACAACCAATCTCTTCGGGAGCTCCTGGACCTACACGCCCCCTTGAAGACAAGACTGGTGTCTTTCTCGCGTTCAGCCCCTTGGTACACTGATGAGCTGCGCAAGATGAAGGCAACTGGCCGTGCTATTGAGAGACGTGTAAAATCATCTGGTCTCTCTGTGCATAAGCAGGCATATAAAGAACATCAGAAAGCGTACGCCTATTCTCTTAAAGAAGCACGCTCCAAATATTATTCTAACATCATCAACACCTGCCCTGGAAACTCTAAACAGCTCTTCTCCACAATAACTCGTCTGCTTAATCCCATTAAACAAACTCTTGAGGACTCTGCTCAAAAATGCGACCTGTTTCTTTCGTCTTTTAAAACCAAAGTTGACACTATCAGATCTCAGCTCCACAACCTCCCTGTTCTCAGTGTGCCACCTACCCGTCTGCATTCTGGGACCCTAAACAGCTTTGACGAAGTTGTTCAGAGTGAGGTGGAGGCCATCATCAAGAAAATGAAGCCTTCATCCTGCGCCCTGGATCCTTTCCCCTCGTCTCTCATAAAAACCAATCACTCTGCAATAGGCCCACTAATCACTCAAATAATAAATCAGTCTCTACAATCTGGTCATGTTCCACTGCCTCTAAAAACTGCCATCATTAGGCCTCTTCTGAAAAAATCTAATTTGGATCCCGACATTTTTTCTAATTACCACCCAATTTCACACCTCCCTTTTCTGTCTAAAGTGCTGGAAAAAGCTGTTGCTGCTCAGCTGCAGGACCACCTACAACAACACTCCCTGTATGAGAAGTTCCAGTCTGGATTCAGAGCAGCTCACAGTACAGAGACTGCATTGCTGAGAGTTACCAATGATGTCCTCTTGGCTGCTGACACTGGCTCTCCCTCCATCCTTGTCCTCCTTGACCTCACTGCAGCCTTCGACACTGTGGACCATAGTATCCTCCTCCACCGTCTTCATGTGGAGGTCGGTCTCTGCGACACCGTCCTGGACTGGTTCAAATCTTTCCTCTCCAATAGGCTGGAATGTGTTAGTCTTGGCAACGCCACGTCCCAGACAGTCTGTGTCTCCTGTGGTGTCCCTCAGGGGTCGGTTCTGGGGCCCCTGCTGTTTTCCCTTTACATGCTGCCTTTAGGTCAAATTATTAATCAGTTCAACATTTCTTTTCACTGTTATGCCGACGATACACAGCTTTACATCAGGACTGGAGCATCCTCATCTTCCACCTTGTCATCTCCATCTTCACTCACTGCACTCTCTGCCTGCCTGGAGGCAATTAGGGCATGGATGAATCAGAACTTTCTTCAATTAAACTGCTCCAAGACTGAGGCCATACTGATTGGCACCTCTCACCAGGTACAAACATCCCCTATAACAACACTTTCCTTTTCTGGACAAGACATCCCCCTCTCCACCTCTGTTACTAATCTTGGAATGAAAATGGACTCCAATCTTACATTTGAAAATCACATTAAGTTTCTGACTTGCTTCTTCCATCTTCAAAACATCTCCAGACTTCGCCCATCCCTAACTTTTTCCGATGCTGAGAAGCTCGTCCATGCTTTTGTCTCCTCCAGGCTCGACTACTGCAACTCCCTGTTTATTGGAATCCCTGGCAAAAACCTTCAGAAACTTCAATATATTCAAAACAGTGCAGCAAGGATCTTGTTGAGAGTTCGTAAATTTGAACATATTACGCCCATTCTCCATAACCTTCATTGGCTTCCTGTCGCCTACAGAATTCAGTACAAAACTGCTCTCATTACACATCAATGCTTACATGGAGCTTCACCAGATTATCTGAAGGATATTCTTATTCCATACTCATCCACCCGGTCGCTGCGGTCACAGAACAGTAATCTCCTTCACATTCCGAGAACCAAATTAAGGACCATGGGAGACCGGGCTTTCAGTGTGGCTGCCCCCCGCCTGTGGAACTCTCTTCCTGACTGTCTGAGAGCCCCACAGTCTGTGGTTGACTTTAAGAGCGGCTTGAAGACCTTTCTTTTCAACCGAGCATACTCTACCTCCTCATGATTCTACTTTTGATCTTAGTTGATACTGTTATTGATTTTACTTGTTTTATTACTTGTTTTATTGACATTTAATTCTGTTGCACCTTGTAGCACTTTGAGATTTTCATTAATGAAAAGTGCGTTATAAATTGAATTCATTATTATTATTATTATTATTATTACAAGCATTCATTCTTTCACTCACACCTAGAGACAATTTAGACTAGTTACCAATCAAACTAACATGCATGTTTTTGGTCTGTGGGAGGAAACCGGAGTACCAGGAGAAAACCCACCCATGCAGGGAGAGAACATCCAAACTCCACCCAGAAAGGCCCCCGGACCGGGATTTGAACCAGGGACCTGCTCGATGACAGGCAGCAGCTCTACCAGTTGTGCCACCGTGCTACACTGTTTTTAATCATTTAAATTATTTATTTTTCCTTTTTTTATGCAGCAGCATAACTGACTCCTCATGTTGGCAGACTTACCCTCGTGTGAAGGTTCGAGTGACAGGGGAGCGCACAGGCGGCGGGACTTCCTGCCAGTCCTGAGGAACTGGACTGATGTCCAAAGGAGCTGGTTTGACTGGGAGAATGGAAGATAAATTACTTTAACTTATAAACAATGAAACAAGGACAAACAAATCTGTTCAGGGTAAACTATTAGACAAATTAATAGTTAGAGGGTAATATGTTACAGAGATTAGATGATCATTTACGTTCTTGCAGCTCAGAAATATTTTTATTCCTTAATTTACTGCAGCTTGCTCCGGAAGTAGTTTTACAAATTAATTTCGTGCAAAATACATTTCATGCTTAAACTGAAAGTGGCAACTTCAAAATGTTGCATAACCTGTGAACTGACATTAATGATTAATTTAAAAAACAGTTTCTATAAGTTGCTGCTACATATTTCCTGCCAGGTGTTTGAATGTGTGGCTGTCGGCACCTTCTGCAGCCGTCTTGTCGAGTAAAGAGCACAGCGGTAAATAATTAAAATTAAAAGTGGCTTAAGAGCGAAAACAACAGGGACACGCAAGAACTAAACTGATTCAGGAACAGAAACAAACTCAGCTCAGACATGAAGTAGTTTCAAAATTGCTTATTGAAGAAGTGGTTTTGTGGATTACTGTCTGAAGAAACAGACGAAACATGTTTGGCTGAAACAAAAGAGAGAAAATGAAAAGAAATCCAGAATCTAAAGTTAAAATCTAAAGTTTATTATATTTTTAAATAGCTAAAATCAAACAATATGGTAGCAGATGTATTTTTTGCAAATTTCTACATTGGAAGCAAAACAAAACTACGCATCCTTTCATATTCTTGAAAATTGCACCTTTTTCACACTTTGAAAGATTAGCATGAGTATTTGTAATACAGTATATATCATAAACAATGATTTCTGTCTGAAGTGCAGCTTCAAGTTGATTTCCAGCATGTATTGTAATCAGTCACTAGCAAAGTTCCTGCAGAAACTTTGACAGGGAGTGCTGCGTTGCAGCCATTTTAAAATTTGGATTTGACATTACTATTTGTTGGGGTTTGCTCTCAGCTACAATCATACCAAATTTCAGCTCAGCATGGCAAAAATACATAAATAAATAAAAATCAAAGAGTTATAGTATTTTTATTTTATTTTAAGCTATGGTGGCCATCTTAGATTTTGATTTGGATTCAGCATGTGACAACCAATGAATGAACCAAACAACCAATGAATGAACCAACCAACCAACCAACCAACCAACAAACCAATGAATGAACCAACCACTAAACCAACCAACCAATGAATGAACCAACCAACCAAAGAAATTAACCAACCAACCAACAAATCAATGAATGAACCAACCAGTACCCAACCAACAAACCAATGCATGAAACAACCAACACACCAACCAATGAATGAACCAACCAACCAACCAATGAATGAACCAACCAACCAACCAATGAATGAACCAACCAACCAACCAACCAATGAATGAACCAACCAGCCAACGAATGAACCAACCAACAAACAAACCAATGAATGAACCAACCAACCAACGAATCAATGAATGAACCAACCAGTAACCAACCAACCAATGAATTAACCAAACAAAAAATGAACGAACTATCCATACATCCATCCAGTATCTTTTACCCGCTTCTTCCTTTTTGGGTTGCAGGGGTCACTGGTACCCATGTCCAACAATCACTGTGCAAGAGGCGGTGGGCACCCTGGACAGGTCTCCAGCCCATCACAGAGACACAGAGACAAACGAGACCATTCATCCTCTCACCTAGGGACAATTTAGAGTTACCAGTCAGCCTAACATGCATATTTTTGGTCTGTGGGAGGACACTGGAGTACGTGAAGAAAACCCAAGCATGCACAGAGAGAGCATGCAGCAAACTCCATAAGGTCCCCAGCGGGGATTTGAACTGTCAACCTTCTCACTAATGACAAAAGACACTAACGACATACACAGAACTTCAAAATAAAGTCATAGTCGTAATTCGTTCAATACATACTGAACATTATTGTTGATATTGTTTATCTTACTTCTTTATATATGGGTTTTTAATGTTTAAAAACTTTTCTGTGAATCTTTTTATCTGTTGAGAAATTGCAAAAGGCGGCTCAATGTTTTGAAAAGTTTCTGGAAGATTCAGTGACTCCGCCCCCGACCAATCAGGGACTGACTGTGTTCTGATGTCACGTTTTAGTACCTACTCGTTCTGGTTAGAACCACAGAGCAGAGGGTCCTGAAAATAGTAACAGTTCTTAAGTACCGGTAATGGAAAAGCCTCAGAACCAGGCCAAGTTGGGTCCAGTTGGGCCGTACCGGTACTACTGGAAAAGGGGCATTAGAGGCAAAAGCTCTACCAACTGTGCCACCGTGCCGCCAGTACATGAATCAATATTTATTTATTTGTTTATACTACATTACTGTTCTTTATCTTCATGGTTTGGCTAAATAATGTTGTCTACCATAACAAAATGTAATTCTGTAAGTGATGATGTCAGTAGTAGTCATAGTTTTTACCTTTTGTTTTATGCACTGGCTCTCCAGTAGCTTGGTTGTCGTTTTTTTCCACTGACTGGTTGGTGCAAACTCCTGAAGAAATACACATCAGCAAAAGTAGAAAAAGCCAAAGGATATCTCATTATAGCAAACAAACTACTAACCGTGCACATGCAGAAAAAGCCAAAGGATATCTCATTATAGCAAACAAACTACTAACTGTGCACATGCAAGATAAAAACAACTGTTTTGGGGCTGACAGAATGAGGTGAGGGATCAGTTTTTGTGGCCATGTTACAAAATCATGTGTAACATTTGATTAGGTTTTCATTCCAGAGGCATCTTGTTGCATTTCAATAGACGTCATGTTTTCCATTCTTCCTTATTTGAACTTTTAAACAAAAATTTGCAAATCTGCTTACCGGTATTTAAATTCAGTTAACAACTGTATGGAACATTTGTTACCATCATAAAGTGTGTGGTTGTACCCTGCATAGGTTTTTAGTGTTAGGATGGTGAGTAATTTACAGACACAACAATACCCCGAAGAGCCTTAACAGACCTTTCCTCTGCGGTTTCAGGTTGCGATGGATCGGAGGGGGGACGGCTTCAGCTTCACCGCCACTGGTAATCACAGTACTCCTCTGGGACGGTGGGGTCAAGGGAATAACTGGAGTCTTCGTGGAATTACGGAAACCCATGTGGGCTGGTGGAGGTACTTGCCTCCCCAGAAATGCCAGGTCACCTATAGCAGGACTGGGATGAGCAGGAAGGGAAGAAGGCAACGGAGTCATGGGGACGTAGTTGGGGTCTTGTAGATGGGCAGGGGGGTCTGAAGGAGCACCAGGATGTACCCTGGAATTAGAGAAGAAAATAAAAATGCAAAAGTTGTTGATGAGTAATTAAATATTCATCAAGCATGGATCAGTGGTGCGCTAGAATGACTAGATGCTTACGCTAGAATCCAAGGGTCCCATTGACTGTTGTTTCGTGGAATGGTTAAAATATTCCCCAATATAACAAGAAACTCTCTCATGAAGCCTTAATGCTTTCATTTGTGACTGATTTATTTTATGTAAACAGGTGTGGTTCTTTCCTGAGTTTAAATATAACATTAAAATAGCTTGACACTAACCACACAATGCCTTAAAGAAAAGACCAGTCTTGACACCAATTGTAAAAAGTCAGAATATATCAAACTAGACATAGCAATGATAGAAATGACTGTAAATAAGAGGGCCATATATTTGGGAGTTTAGAGCCCAACCACTTCATTATCCCCTTACATTAAGAACAAAGGTTCCTCTTTAGCTTTAGTATGAACACATAATACACATTATAGAAATTTGGTTTAGAAAAGGGGCTAAATGAGATCCATTCTATTTAGCCTGTCTTACAGGAATGTAATTGGCAGAAAAAAGGACGGCTTTATGAAGCTAACAGCTACGTTTAACCTTTTGCTTTTGTTCAGCCAAAGAGTGTCTTTGTCAGTGCATGACCGTATCTCTGCAACATATTCTTTTTGACATCTCCACAGCTAATGGGGAACTTAAAATTTTCCCTTAGGCTTTGTCAAGGAGTCCATTTACCACTCCTCGACTGCTTGAAGTACTTCAAACCACACACATACCAGTAACAGTACTGCATACTGTTACTGCAGAATCAGTATGATATTTAGTGGCACTTTTATACAAAAAAAATCCATGAACCTGAATTTTAGAGCACCAACTTAGATAAAAGGATACGTAAAGCCTAATCAGTGTACTTCAAAACACAATCTTTCCATTAGAGTTTTTTTTTTTTCTTTTCTTTCTGGCAGTTTGTTTTTAACATGTGTTTGTGTTTTAACTCTGACTTACCTCGGTGCAACCGGGGACTCGGTAGCAGCGGCGCTCATGAGAACATAGTTTTCAGTCACATCGTCGTCTTCAGAACCAACGCTACCCAGAGGTACCATACCTTTATTGAGCTGGGAAGAGACAAGCAGGAGATGAAGTGCTAAAAATGTTCTAATTCGTTGTTTTATGGATCGTGTTGTTTTAACTCACAAAGTAACTGTTGAAGCTCTCGCTGAACTCAAACACGCTCTCTCTGTCGGACCGAGACCGAGGAAAACAAAATGCTTCACAACCTGAAACGGACACAAACCAACAGATTCATCCAACGTTTTGATGTTTCGTCCAACTGTCAGCAAAAGTTGCCAGAAGGAGATATTGGAGAAAAAATGAGAAGAAATAAAACAATTTTACACATTAGTGCAGTTTTTGTATGTGTGAGAGAAGTGGAGCATGCTCTATTCACACAAGGAGAACTGTTGGTCAGGCTACTTCTTGTTGATCTCTAAAATAGTTATTGAACCAAGTGTTTACATATGTTATTAAACGTAGATGTTTAACACATTAAAATACACCTGAATGCAGAAAATTGCTTTATTCAAAAATTTCAGGGGGAGGACCCCCAGATCCCCTACCATTGTGTCCCCCCACCCCACATTACAAAGTTTCTGACGTCAATGAACCGGAGTCAAGAGCCACTGTGCACACTGGGGGGCTAAGCACCCCTAAAGGTCAGATTCTAGAATCGTCACTGGTTAAAATAATTCATTCTGGTAGGAAAACAACTGAAGGGCATAGTTATTTTTTTCTGTGAAGGAGTTTAAAGGTAATTGAATTACAAAGAAACAGTGCAAATTGTTTCATTAATCCACCTAAAGCCTTTAAAACCTTTAAACAGCAGTGTTCTGATTTAGAGTAAGGGATAGAGATTAAACGGCGTTGAGGGTGAAAATTCAGTCTCTAAAATAATGTAAGAATTATAACAGTTTGTACATGTACTGATATATTACAACAAAAGCTGTCATACAAATATTTTGTATGCACTCTATGTACAAAAAAACATGTCCTGAAGTTTGCAGTGACAAAAAAAATGACTGTTCAACCTTTTCAAGCACTTTTTTCAACAACTAGAATTTCCTTTTCTTCTTTCGGCTGATCCCTTCTTCAGGGGTCACCACAACCAACTGACTCACATGAAGATTTGACAAATATTTTTACAACGGATGTCCTTCCTGACACAACCACAGACCACCGAGCTACCACATCTCTCTGTATGGAGCAGAGAGCTGCCATCTAGGGTGCCTGGGGGAGCAGGTGTGAGTTAAGGGCCTTGCTCAAGGGCCCAGGGTGGGGCAGATGAGAGTGGAAGCAGGTATGCATATTTCACCTTTCCCACCCACATTTTGATGTAGTCAGTCCGGGGAGTTGAACCGGCGACCTTCCAATCACAGGCCCACCTTCCCTAACTCCTGTGCCACCACTTCCTCTATTTTTGAACCAGTAGAACAACAGGTCGGAATAAAATAAAATAGAAAAAGTAGGAATGCATTCTCTCCATGCTGGAAGCTAAAGTGTTAGCCTAGCTTAATGCAGAGACAGGAAAATGATACAAATCACTAGCAGCATCAGTAAATAAATCTGATAAACACCAGAGGAGACTGATCGTTATTAGTGTAATACATTAAAAAACTAAAATCTAACATCTGTGTATATCAGTGTGTAAATCATTATCTGGTCAGATGGTCCGTACACAAAATACAACCCTTGAACCCATGAACCATTCCATTTTGGGCCTTAATATTAAATAATACCACTGTACCTTTAAATTAATAATAATGAAAACATAATAATTTGGTGGTGGTAGTGGTGGGGGGACAGAAAGCAGTTTTTAGGCAGTGATGTCCAGTCTTGGGCCTCGAGACATTCTACCCTCCATGCACTGGCTGCCGGTTCACCTTTGAATCCAGTTCAAAATTCTCCTGTATGTCTACAAATCGCTGAACAGTCTCGTCCCACACCATCTCTCTGATCTGCTGCAGCCGTATGTCCCACCACGTTCTCTGAGGTCAGCGGACCAGTTGCTCCTCACAGTTCCAGGGACTCGTCTTAAGCGCAGAGGTGACAGGGCGTTCTCTGTAGCAGGCCCAAGACTCTGGAATGAGTTACCTCTGCTTGTCAGACAGGCCCCCTCCCTCTCGGTTTTCAAATCCCGTTTAAAGACTCACTACTATTCCGTAGCTTTCAACACCAGATGATCTGTGTTTGGTCGTTATATTTATTATCTGCGACGTTTTTATGTCTATATTCTGATTTAACTTCATTTTGTACTGTATGTTGCTTTATGTGTTGCCTGTTGTTTGTTTGTTTGTTTGTTTGTGCAGCACTTTGGTTGGACTTGTCACTGTTTTAAGTGCTCTATAAATAAAATGGTATGGTATGGTACCCTGTATGTTTGAAATTTTCTCTGCCTCTACAGAAACATTGAAGATATTATGATCTGTGTTTTGTTTAACTTGTGTTTAAGCTTCCTCAGTTATTTTCCTTCTGCCTCTGCCCCTCCCGCTCACCTGTTCCTCCTAGTCTTCCCCAGGTGTTGTATATGTCATTTATTAGTGTTCTTTAAAGCTGCTATATGTAAGATTTCAACACGCTGGCACTTAGAAACATTTTGAACAGAGACACGTTTCTGGTCCCTCCTCACTCAGAGCCACATATGACTCAGCTCCACCTCGCTCGCGCTGCAGCCTGGAATGCTCCGCCCCCACATGTCCCGTCTCAACTCTGGTCTCAACCGCTGCAAAGTTCTGTGATTATATGTTAATAAAACGTTCTAAAAAATAAAATAAAACCATGGATCACTGGTCCAGCAACACAAAAACACCCTGAAATATGCAGAGCTTCACGTAGCCACGTTGGACATGAATTAATTCACTCGTGACAAATCCACTTCCTCATTTCTGTCAGTGAAGGAAGAAGCGAACACCGCTGCGGGCTCGCTGCAGGGTTGACAGGCGGGGGCGTGGGTTAGGGGGTGAGAAGTTAGAAGCTCTGTTTTTATTGGCTGAATGGCTGGTAATAAAGTCTGTTATTATTGGCTGGTTAAATGCGGGCCGCTCTCTGGTTTTTATAAATGCTTTTATTACCACCGGGAGACGCCAGAGGAATATAGTTTTTTTTCAGATATTACATGTCAAAAATCAATCTTTCAAGAGATAGTGGCAGTTTGAAGAAATATGTTTTTTTTTAAAGCTACATACTGAACCTTTAAATTATCTGTCATTCTGTCACTTCCTGTTCTGTGCGTCGTGCTTCCACGCTGTTCTTGTTTGTTTTCCATCCAGTCCTGTGGTTTTGCTTGGGTATTTTTGCTGCCTTGTCAACTTTTTTATTTTCTGACTTGATTAATTAGTTTCATTATGTTTTATCATCGAGTCCTCCTGGAGTTGTTAATTCTGCACTTTTAGTTCCCTATTAATACCAACCACGATAGAAGAGATTATTCAAAAACTGCATTAGATGTTTTTAACAGAAACTATCTAAAACTTGGACCAGGGCTTGGAAACCACTGTTTTTCAAGTGAAGATCTTTATTGACTAAATCCAAACCTTTTGATTTAAAATAATTCACACATTTGATTTGCCAGGATTTCAGTGTGTGTGTTGACAGAACAAGTTTAATAGTGAATGCTTCAAAAATGAGAATAGTTCACTTGAAATGTTCCCTTTTTTTAACCACAAACTGACAATGCGTCATTTGTCAAGTACACGTTAACAGACTTGTCAAAACTTGAAAAAGTAACACTGAATGTGCATTTCACTATAGCAATGGGAGAAATACTCTGCCCAATCAATACGGCATTTTAATTCTTTTGACTGAGTCAAAGTGGCCCCCTGGACCCAAACATTGCCCACCCGTTGTCTAGTCTAAAAAAATAATAGCCATGTCTTCCACTTGGTTTGTTTTTTCTCATAAATAACTCAATCATACATTTATTTTAGTTTAACTGTATCAAAATGTGAATTGTCCTAAATTAAGCTTTAAAAAGGTCTGATCTAGTCAGATCTGTGACTCGTTGTAACTTCAAGTTTCAAAAGACTCTGACTGAATTGCTACATTTGAGGTTTAACGCAGAATGACTCTAAAACAAAATGTGTGACATCACTGTGGTCACTGTCACCGTGGCCCATTCATTTTGAACTACCTTTCATAATACTGTACCCTGATGCATGCTCAATAATCCAGGTAGAAAAATCTAAAAAAGCTAAGTCTGGTCCTCTGGACATTCAAAAAACAAAACAAAGCAAAAAAAAATGTAGAAACGTTTCGTCTTTCGTCCGAAAGACTTCCTCAGTCTGAGATGCTGTATTCAGCTCAGTCTTATAAATAGCACCCTCTCACAGTGGATCAACCAGTTGGCTGATGACAGCCGAAACCAGCTGCTCACATGATCAAGGAGGACCATCAGCCTAACGATGGATCGTTAGCACCCTGATGGTTGTTTGCTATTCACAGAGGGCTGAGTGATACTAGCAATAACAGCATTGTAAGAGGGGGACAGTTGAACCCGGAGGCCTCCACCTCTGTTTAATGATGGACGGTTTCTTTTCACAAAGATGGCCTCCTTTACTCCTCTCTCAAACCATTGTTCCTCTCTATCAAGGATGTGAACATCTTCATCCCTGAAAGAGTGACCGCTGGCCTGGAGATGAGTGTAGACTGCAGAGTCCTGACCTGATGATGTTGATCTTCTGTGCTGGGCCATCCTTTTGGCCAGTGGCTGTTTAGTTTCCCCGATATAAGACTGATCACAGCCCTCCTGACACTGAACAGCATACACAATATTACTCTGTTTGTGCTGGGGGACTGGATCTTTGGGATGAACCAGTCTTTGCCGTAATGTATTTTTGGGTTTAAAAGCAAAATACATTACAGCAAAGACTGGTTCATAGCATAACCTCCAGATTCTTGGCACTGCAAGTTTCGTCAGACCTGAGCTGGCCTCTCAACAACACAGCCACAGTGAAAACATCCCAGCAAAGTCTCTACTTCATTAGGCTGCTCAGGAAAGCAGGTCTGAACCAGCGACCTTTCATCCAGGTCTATAGAGGACAGGTAAAAAGTGTCTTAACCACAGGCGTCTGGTATGGGAACACCACACAAGTAGAAAGGAAGGCACAGCAACAAGTCATAAAGACTAGAGTGGACAAAACCTCCTTCCATGGACTGTATGAACAGCCCTGTTGAAGGAGAGCAGCTGGAATTATCAAGAACTCACTCCATCCAGCCCAATCTCTTATAAGACACAACAATGTTTGTCTAACCTGAGACACAGCATAGCTGACAGCATCATCACCCATAGTACAACATTTTTAATAGTATTTTCCCTGCCACAGTCAGACTTAAGGCAAAACCAAACCACTAAATCAGGTGCAATAATAACCCTAAACTACCTAACTTCACTGGTCATGTGACCTGGTTTACTCTCTGTAAAGTATCGATGGAAATTTTATTTTTATTTTATTTAGTGTTGGTTCAGAGTTTTGACTATGACTGTGAGAGCTCTGCACAAGAATTCCAGTGTCCCTGGATTGTTGTCCTATACACAAATGGCAAATAACGAACTTTGTAATTGTGGATGTCCTACAGGTACTAGCAATGTTACCTTTTATCAGATGTCCTGCTCTGATTGTGCATTCGTCCCTCCTCTCTGACTCCGAGTTGGTTCTGGGTAGCGTAGCAGGTCCCACACCATCAGAGGAGCCATCTCCAAAGAGTGTAATAGCTGGGGGCTTGGGTGGCCGAGGAGGAGGAGGAAAAGTTGGGAGGGATGCGTGGATCTCCTCCTGGGTTAAGGAGTCCACACTGGGAGTAGAAGATGGACGCAGAGGCGGTTGAGGAGTAGAAGCAGCACGAGGAACTTGGTAACTGCTCACAGTGGCTGATCGATGCACACCAGAGCGTATGTCTGCACCGGCCAAAGGACGGAGGTGGAAATCTAGAGAGTGCTTTCTAGGATGGAGAGAAGGGTGGCAGTGTGGTCTGGCTCGTTTCAGGAAATCAGAGGTCATTGTGACATCCAGTGACTGGCTGAGAGGGCTTGTCAGCGCTGCGACACTCCAAGGGGCTGTCCTATAGCTGGACGAGGACAGAGGTGGGAGGCTGTTGGGAGGAAGCAAAGGAGAAGAAGAGGACGAGGAACATGATGTGGCTGAAGGTGGGGGGCACAGGTTGTCGTTGTAGTCAGTTTCGAGAGAAGTCGATGAACCCAAAGGAGGCCTGAAAACAAGATACAAACACAAAAGTTACAATAAGATTTAGATGGACGGCTCAGCTGTAAGCATCTTAAAAACAAGATGTTTCTTTTTGCATTCAGGCACAAAATCAACCTTGATCAAACTCCATTCTTACTTCAACACCACAGTAATTCTTACTGAATATCATTATTCTCACATAGTTTCTTTAAGGTTTCCATACAACTTCTGAAGGATCCAAATCCTTTGTCCTGAGGGTGGAGATAATCCTGTTAATGTTTTTATGAGCAACTTTCTTTTTGTTGACGTCGTCCTTTCAGAAATGTGTAGGCGTGTTCTGAGTCGAACCTTTAATCCTCCTTTGAACCAACATGTAAGAACCTGACACTCATGGTTGTTTACTCTCTGATAACAATCTTGTTCTTGTTTAAGCATGCATGTTTCCTAGGAATAAACTAACAACTCATCTTTAACAAAACTCTTGACTTGCAAAAAATGGTTTATTCTTTTGACTAGTATTGGCGTATATTGGGGATTACATGAGGCTTAATTTAAAACATAATGCTTTTAAACATGCAACAGCTTTGTGATCCTGTACTAAAGTTGTAAAGTTACTAAAATACTAAGATTTTAAAGCAGATTTTTATGCCAAAAGGAGCAAACGTTAAAAATAACTCAACTGGGACAACTGGTATTTAAATGGAGTATTAAAATTACATTGCAGGAACAAAAGTAATGTTTTGATTTATTTATCCACTTATTTTAATGGAGATTCACTGTGTGTGTTTTGTTTGTTTGTTTGTTTGTTTGTTTGTTTGTTTGTTTGTTTGTTTACCCGATGTGACTTTGGCAGTTTGATAACCACAGGTAGTCGTCATCGGTGTTGCTTTCGTGTTCCAGGTGACGCACGCCCACCGGGTCATACGGGGGCGGGACTGACCCTGTTACCATGGAGACAGCGGGGGCACCACTGGTCACAGATGTGGAGGAAAAGCTGGAGCTTACAAGTCTTTCTGGAACTGTAAAAATAAAGATCATTATTGCAATAATATATATTTATACATTAGATCATCTTAAAAATATTTATGTTCATGATTTAATTCAACAAAACTTTTAGGTTATTTTATTTTTATTCATCTAGCCATAAATTGTTTTTATTTTATTTTACAACCTTTTTCTTTTCTGGGTCACAGGGAGCTGGTGCCAATCTCCAGCAGTTACTGAGCATGAGGTAGGAGACACCCTGGACAGGCCTCCAGTTCAGCACAGGGACACCTGGACAGGTCTCTGGTCCATCACAGAGACACCAGGCCAGGTCTCCAGTACATCAGAGGGACACCTGGACAGGTCTTCGGTCCATCACAAACATATAGCTATAACATGTAAGATTTAGATCTGTGAGCAGAAACTAGTACCCAGAAAAATCTCACGTGCACGGAGAGAACATGCACATTTCACCCAGAAAGGAATGGAGGTGAACCTGCAACTGTCTCACTTGAGGACACAGATCCAACCACTGAGCCCCACACCTCTGATTTTTAAAATTGTAAACGTGAGAGGCTGCCAAGATGGGTTGAAAGCCGGGCAGAGCAGGAATGATGTGGGTGGACGTGGGAAACAAAACAAACCAGAACAGTTTTGCACGCAGCGTGCACAACAATAGGCTGTGATTTTCAAAACCTGGCTACTCAGTTGGCTGCACTGGTCTTTTGGTTGAAAACCATTATAACTTAGTGAGCCTGCAATGAAAAATGTGCAATTTTTTTGTGTGACTTTTTTGAGTCATTAAACCGTCTCCGACGGTTGCATTGTGCTTTGTGAGACCTTAGCTTTAGTGCAGCAGTTCAATCAGTATGTTCCATCTCCTTTATCATTGAAATTTTGTTTTCTAAACATTTTTTAAATCAAACAATTGTGTTAACTACAAATTGCTTTCTTCAGTCTGCACATCACGCTGAGTATGGCCAAACTAAATTTGATGAGTCAAATATCAGCAAATGTTTGTGAAATTATACCAAATTCTTAAAATCCAACATTTTTTAACGTAATGCCCCATGTTCGGTATGTTGCACGTTATAAATCATGCCACATTTCTTATAGATAACTGACTAACTTAATAAAATTTTCTGCTTAAATCATGTTGTTAATGAGGTCTACATAAAACCATCCCTTGCATGTATCTAATTCAGCTACATACAGTATACTGCCAACAGTTGACATTTGAAAAAAAGTTTAATGGCACCAAAACACTGGCTCAGTTTTTATATGGAGCCAAGATGGTGTAGTGGCAGGGCTTTTGACTTGGGACCCAAAGAACGCGGGTTCGCGTCCCGGCCACTACACACCTTGGGGTGTCTATGAGTGCACACCTAATTCTCCAGCTCCCCGAGCGCTTTCTGGCTACTCACTGCACCACCTGGTGGTGGTTGGGTTAAATGCAGAGACGAATTTCGTCTGTGTATGGGAAACATACACAGATGACAGACAAACACATTATTATTATTATATTACAGTTTAAGCTAAATATAGTTTTTTTTTTCTTCAAATTACTTCTCAATGCATGCATTAAAGAATGCATCCTTTATACAAGTGACTCACTGACACCCAACCCTTAGGAGCTTTCAGTACATCTTCTTCTCTGCATGGTCTCTTTTTTCTCCACCTACGAGTCAGCTGTGACCCACACAGACCAACCTATCCTTCTCAAACAAAACACAAATAACATATGTGAGAAATCTTTTAACATTTTCGTCTCACCATCATCGGTTGGGTTAAATCCACAGAGCAGGCAGATGGATGTCACCCAGCGGTTCATGTCGTCCTCGGACTCAGCCACAAGGTACCAGGTCCTCTCCTCTGTCTTCAGATCAAAAACAAAGCTGGTCTCCAGTTCTTTCTTGGTGAAGGACAGACCAGCATCAACCTTGATGGGCAGAACGGGAAACAGGAGAGGCATATTTGTGAATATCTGTTGTTACATTTATTAAACTCCCTCTGACAGGAGACTAAAACAAACTGTACGTGCAACTGTTCTTAAAGTGTTTAAGTGAATTTAAGAGTCTGTACCTGTTCACAAAGATTCAGATTGATGGTTCTAATTGGTCGGCGAGAATGCTGGTTCTTGTAGTACTGCAGAACATCCGGTTCTCCACTCAGTCGGCCACTTCGCAGAACAAACCAACGCCTTTTCCATGCCTGGACAGATCCAGATATTATAGAAGAATGAAAAGTGTTTTTTCAATGTAGAAATCAGCAAGCAACGTCACCAAATCAGAGATATTCCAGACACATGATTCTCCAATGGTGGTACGTGTTAGCAATGTCTGGTGGTACTCGGGATTCCTGGTGGAGTTAGGAAGGAAGTTTGGAAATTTGACTGCATGTTGAATAGCAAGCTAATTACCTGGGACACCCTTTAACTTGGCTTGTGATAGGGTTGGCTCGTTATGTCCGGAAAGAACATTGAAGGCTAACTCTGTTTTTTAAGTTCTGTCAGAATGGTGCAACTGTAGGAATCTGTATTTTGTTCTCTTTTAATCCTTGTGTTTCCTGCACTCCCCAAAGTTTTGGGGACTGCCTGAAGGCAGCCACCTAATATTATCCACTTGGCAAGGGGCTTGCTCTTCCTTCAACTTTCATGTGCCCCGAACAACAATGTGTACCCCCATAAATTTGATATCAAAATGACTGGCTCGGCACCGTGAAGTGTGCTATCACTTTTATTGGTATTAAGTTACCATGGCGACATAATTTGCAAACAAATATGTCATTTTTCTCATTGAAAAACACTGATAGAACTCTTTAAGAATTTAACTCAGCTACTTTTATACATAACCGGCCGAGATGGTGTAGGCAGGGCAGCCGGCTCAGGACCGGAAAGTCCCAGATTCGATCCCTGGTCACTACATACCTCGTTGTGTCCCTGGGCAAGACACTTAACCCCGAGTTGCTCCCAGTAGGACTGGCTGGCGCCTTGTAGGCTATGGCAGAATACCGCTACCGGTGTATCAATGTGTGTATGAATGGGTGGATGGCTGGTACTGGGAAGTGCTTTGGGGCCCCTCATAGGGGGCTGGAAAGCGCTATATAAGTAAGCTCCATTTACCATTTACCATTTACCATACACATAGAGCTGATATTTGGTGTGGTTATCGCTGAGATCCCTATCACATACTAATTCCAAATCAAATATCCAAGATGGCTATCATATTTTAAAACAAAAATAACTATAATTCATTGATTTGTTGCCATATTGAGCTGAAATTTGGTATGGCGGTGTCTGAGAGTTAACCCCAACACAAATGTCCAATCAAAATAAAAAAATGGCTGCAACATAGCAGTCCTAGTCAAAGTTTCTCCAGGAACTTTCTAGTCTTCCTTGTAGTTCAGCTCCTGTCTCACCTGTCTCCAACGCTAATCACCCCAGGTGTTTGTCATGTTGTCTCATTAGTCTTCCTATACATCTGGCATCTCTGTGTTTCCTCTTTGTCCGTGCATTGTGCTTCCCAGCTTGTCATGTTCTGTTACACCATTGTTTCCTCCATCCAAGAAAGTTTTTTCTGCACAATTAGCTTTCATTATTTTGTTTAAATGAATAGAAACATTTTATTTTTCCCTTGGAGTCTCCTCTGTCTGCCTGCACTTGAGGTTCAATGTTAAATCTCAGAAGATGTCAGCAACTTGATATAAATGTTTGACCGTCCACATGACCTGACTGAACTTTGTTGGATTTTTTTTACCTGGATTATTGAGCATGAACTTGGATGTTTGAGAACCACAATTCTGGACTTGATTTTGGACTTGGATCTTCCTGTAGAATAGAAACCTAATCAGGTTACTGATTGTAAGGTCAGATTAGGTTGTGCTTGTCTTTTTTCCTCCTCCATCCACAGCTCTTGCAGTGTCTCTGTCGGTTTATCTGTCCGGTCCAAGATGTTACACTCCACTGAACCTGAACTTTAACTGAACACAGCGTGCATGCAGTGTTGCTAAATATTTGACAATGTTCTTTGCCTTGATGCAGTAAGCATTGTGCTGACAATCTCCTACATGAGTGATTCACAGGATGACGCCTCATGTTTCAGGCATGACTCACACCTTCTGTGTGTGAGTGAGTTTGTACAGTGTTAGTGTGTAGGTAGAGCGTGAAAGACACATCGTGGTTATTTCAAGGTGTGAAGCAGAGCATGTACAAGGATCTGGCCTGTGCACAAACCCACTGCAGCTCTCAGATTCAAACTGCGTTTGCATAAATCAAACAATTCCAATTGAAATTCTAACAAGAGAAATTATGTTTCATTCAAAAATGTAATGTAAATGCTTATTGCTTAACAACCTGCTGAAAAACATATGAAATTAGCTAAAAAAATGCTGAAATTTAGTTTAAATGGAGGAACGAGCCTAAATTAGCCGAAAAAAGGAGAGGAGAAATGGTCTGAAAGCTGAAATGAGCACAATAATTAGGAAACTTGCTGAAATCAGCAAAAACACAATAGCTGAAAACTAACTTAGTCATAAAAAGCTTAATCTACCATAAAGAAGCAAGAAACTCTCAAATGAGCTAAAAAATGTGGAAGTAGCTGAAAAAGCCTAAATCAACACAAAATGGCTAAATAGTAGCTAAATTAACTGAAGAATTATCATGAAAAACTTGAATTTATCTGAAAACAGCTGAAATTAGCTAAAAATGCTACAAACTAAAATTCAAATTAGCATATGGAAGCAGAAAGAACACATTTACCCAATTAACTGAAAGAAGCAGGAATTGACAAATATGTGTACATTATCTGAAAACGGCTGAAATAAGCTAAGAATGCTAAAAGCTAGGTGTAAAGTTCAAACAAGTTTAAATTAGCAGAAGAAAACAAAAAGAACACATTTGCCCAATTTGGTTAAAAGAAGACGAAATTAACACAAAAAATGTGGAAATTATCTGAATAAAGCTTAGAGGTGCTATATGTAGTTTTTGGAACATGCTGGAACTTAGAAAATTTTTGAACAGAGACACGTTTCTGGTCCCTCCCCCTTGCTCTTGGCTGAACTGCAGCTCAGCCTCCATAGCTCCATCTCCACTGCATGTCCTGTTTCGTGAACGCGCATGTGTGCAGCCGCTGCGATGTTCTGTGTTTATATGTTAATAAAACATTCTAAAAAATACAATAAAAACATGGAGCGCTGGTCCAGCACACCAGAACACCAGGAAATCTGCAGAGCCTCGCGCAGCCACGTTGAACCCGAATTTAATTTGCTCGTGACAAATTCATTCATTTCCTCATCATTTCAGTCATGGAGTCAGTGGAGGAGGAAGCGATCACTTGACTTTTGGCAAAAAAACAAAAGTAAAGTCCAGTTCAGGGATGAAGAAGGGGAATTTAATACATTTGTGTCACATACAAAACAGTCCTGCATCGCTTTGCAATCCTTCGAACGAGAACGTGCGCGGGGGCGTGGGTTAGGGGCGTGAGAAGCTCTGTTTTTATTGGCTGGTTAAAAACTCTGTTTTTATTGGCTGGTTAACGACGTGGGTCACTGTGGGTTTTTAGAAATGCTTGTAGAGAAGCCAGAGGACTATAGATTTTTTCAGAGATTACTTGTCTAACATCAGTCGGTCAGGAGATAGTGACAGAGTGAAGAAATATGTTAAAAATATATTTTTAGAAAAGTTACATATTGCACCTTTAAATGAGCAAAACAGCTGAAAAGCAGCTAAAAAACAGAAAGATGCTTAAATTGCTAAAAGAAAGCGGAGAGAGCTCTTTTTTTCTCTCTTTTGCTGAATTAGGCTGAAAAAAATGAGGAATTAGCGCAACAAATGTGCAATTAGCTGAAAAGGCTAACATTGGTGTAAAGACAGCTAAATAGTTGCTGAAATAGCAGAAAATTATGAAACTTGCAAAAATGAGCTGACAAGAGCATAACAAGCTGAAATTAGAAGGAAGAAGTTAGAATAAGTACAAAAATGTTCTGAAATTCTAAAAGGAGCACAAAACCACTGAAATAACAGCTGAAATTAGCTGAAAGTTCACATTTGCACAAGGAAGCTGAAAAAAGCTGAAGCAGAACAAAATGTGAAAGGAGCAGTACAAGGTTGCAAACAGATCTAAATATTTGAAGGATGTAAAATGAGCTCAATTAATTTTCTGTGAGAGAAAAAAATGGCCAAAAAGGCAGAATTTTTGTAAAGGCTAACGGTGCACCAAGAACATAAGTCATAAGTCAGGATTGTCCTGAAAGAGCTGAACATTTTGATTCATGATTTGTTGAAATTGCAACAATTGTGGAACAAAAAAGATACAGAAAAATGTACGGAAGAAAAATGAATCACAATAGAGAGAATGATTCATAAACATTCAGACAATAAAAAGGGACAAATCTTTTCCAGAGGAAAGTGAACACCAGGAGGAGATGGTGTTTCTGTTTTCATGTGCAACTGGTTTGTGTGCGGAAGTGAATTCCCACCAGTTAAAGAAGCAAAAACAATATTTTCATCCTGCTGATCCGAGTTACTCGATAAAACCCAACGGGACTCCACAGGACTCTGTGGTTGTGCTTGTGTGTTTATGTGATCAAAGTGAGTTCCATTAAGCTCCATGAAGCATGTTCCCATTCTGTTCTTTCCAAACACAGACAGGAAGAGGAAGTAGCTGCACAGGAAATGCTGGTAAAAGATGGCAGTGGAGGCATGTTTGTTTTCTGTCCCCCCACAATCTGTTTGATGATCGCTTGTCCTGGAACTCCTGGCCAGATGAAAGCAGCGGGCAGCCTGCATGAAAACATGTTTTCATGTTTCTGCAGTTTTTAATTAAAGAAACTTTGGTGCCACAGCTATTTGAGTTCAGTCCTTCTTAAACTTACACAACGTGCTCTAAATTAGAGATTAATAGTTTGCGTCACCAGCGAGTAAGAACAAGTAACCAAATGGTTGGCTGAAACAATCAGACTATTTTTTTTAGTTTATGCAACAAATAACATCAGCTGAAAATGGATTAAACAAGCTTTTTTGTTGAGAATGTAATTTTTCTTTCATTATTTATTATGAATTAGGAAATGTAAAACAAAATCCCTGTAGATTTTATTTTTGCAACTTTATTAGGTTGTTTTGATTTTAGTGCCAAAGATAAAAAAATACCTTACACAAGGGGTTTTGATAAAACAATAAATAAATAAGGAGCCAAGGTTTGAAACAGCTGACTATAAACAAGAGGGTGAGATTATGTTTGCCTCATTTGTTGCTTTAATCTGGTTACATTAGCACACTAACAATAGCTGCCTAATTAAAGTGATCCAACAGCCCTACGGAAAGGTTACAAACTATAAATATCTTACCTGTTTTAACTTTAAAATTCTTTTATCCATGCCAATTTGGAGAAAAAATAGTTTAATTCTCACCAGAAAGATGAGTTTATGGCTAGTCTAAGTTTTGACCAAACCAATAATCTCAAAAAAATGATTAAAGCATCCCATGAAAATGCTTTTGCATAAACCTTTTCACTGTTGTTAATATTCCACATGAAATGTGAGCTGCTACAGCTAGCTGCTGCAGTTGTAGCTGTAAACAGCTGTAGCAACATTAAGGTGGATAAATTAGAGTTCATGGGAACCTCTTTTTCTTTTCTTTTTTTCATTTAAAGACAGCAGCAACTGTCCTCATTAATCTGGTCACAACAAAAACCTCCAAACTATAGCTGTTCAAGGAAGTATCTGAAGCAGGTAAGATATAATCTGTTCATAATCAACAGAACCACGTTGCAAATTAAGGAAATGTCCACTTTAAGATGTTTGCAGACTTTTTGTGCAAACAAAATTAAGTTTTATTTAGCTTTTGTTTCATGAAGACAGATGAGAAAAGAGAAACTGGTTCTCAAGATTTTATGTTTTTGGGGAAAAAGTTATTCAAAATATGTGTTGTACTTTATGTTAGCAAAATAAACCAAATTAAATCTTAAAAAATAGTATCAGTTGAAGAAAACACCCAGATTTCATAATTTTATCTCAGATGGCTATTATTTATTTATTTATTCGTTTTGTTTGTTTTAAATGGGGGTCTGATTTATTGGCCCCACTTTCCTTAATTTTGGAAGATCGGAGATCGTCTGATACACGAGAAACCAATTTTTTGTACTTTTAACAAGGATTGTTTGAACTTCATTTATATTTCAGAGCACTACCTCATGGCCATTTAAAAACGAGTTGGTATTGTTTGTTAAAAGGTATGTGTTTCAATAAAATAAAATTGGAAAATTGAAGGTGCATTGTGACCTTACAACACCTGACAGTGCTGCTCATAAAACAAAATCAGAATTGGCCGATTAGGCTTTTTAGAGATTGGTGATCGTCCAGAAAACTGTAGTCGAAGCACCCCTCATTTGAACCCTCCTTGTTTCGACCACAATAAAGTCATTTGTAAACGAGAACAATCTCTCAGACATTTCGCCTGGTAAAATAAAAATCTGATAAAAATAAAATAAACAAAACAAAAAAAGCCCACAGTTAAAAAAGGTCTGACTGTATCCATCCATCATCTTTACTCGCTTCTTTCTTTTCAGGTCACTGGTCCACATTTCCAGCAGTCACTGTTTGAGAAGCAGGGGACACCCTGGACAGGCCTCCAGTCCATCACAGGGACACCTGGACAGGTCTCCAGTTTCTCAGAGGGATACATAGATAAACAAGACAAACAACCATCCACTCACTCATTCCTGGGATAATACAGTTACCAATCAGTGAGTCGTGCACAGAGAGATCATGCAAACTCCACCCAGAATGCCCCCAGGGTAAGATTTGATCCAGCAACCTTCTCACTGAGAGGTGGCAGCTATTCCAACTGAACCCCCGTGCTGATTGCAACTAAGCTGGATAAGCCTGCGATAAAGTTTCCCCGCGTTCAACATGAGAAGCAGCAACAAAGTTAATTCTGATTTTTGAGCTCTCTGCAGCTTCTCAGTTTCTAATTCAACATCAGTTTGAGCTCGTGGCATGAAAGCAATAAAGATAAGTCCTTTTCCTGTGACTCGCTCGGGTTTCCTCAGGTTTCCTCCTTTGACCTTCGACCTCTGCAGGAAGAGGGCACAATAGATTTAAAATAACGTTTCCTTCTTCCTGCCCCCTGACTAAAATTACCACCAGGTCCAAGTGAGACGTTTAACACTGTTCAGTTCCCCGAATAGCTGCAACGGTCCAAATGTTCTCATCGCTCTTTAGTGCCGAGTTAAACCTGCAGACATGGACATTAGAGCAGTTTCCTTCTGATACAAACCCTCATGCACTAAAATTAAACATTTTCATATTCTGGACAAGAAAGATAAATCAATACAGTGGAAAAAGTAAGGGATTACGTGATCAGGGATTTGTAAAGTGAGAATAAGGCAAATACCTAGATGTAATTTGTTCAGTGATAATAAAAAAGAAGCTGATTTAATTTCCAATGTAACATTTTATGTATTGAATCTAATTTCAAGGCTCAAGTGGAGGAGTTTGAATAAATAATAAATTTGAGGTACTTGAGAAGATTTGTGTAAAACCTAATGTGTCAGTTAATTGATGAGGGCAGCTGTGGCTGAGTGGGTAGAGCTGTCGTCTTCCAATGGGAGAGTTGGGGGGTTGATTCCACCAGTAATGGCAGTAGTGCAACAATGATGGATGCAAGCTGCCGTTAAAAACCAAAGAAGAAGAAGAAGAAGATTCCACCAGTAGTCACATGTTGAAGTGTCCCTTAGCAAGACAGTAAACCCCTCATTGCCTCTGATGTGTGTCCCATCGATGTATGAATGTGATCTAAAGCATTAGTCTCTACAGAATCAGATTATCTTTGTAGAGATGTAGCAGAGTGCTGTATGAATGTGTGTTAAAGGTAAATGCGGACACAGATTGTGTTATAAAGAGCTTTGAACATCTTTATTAGATAGAAAAGCTCTATATAAGTACAGTCCATTTACTGTGATGAATGAAAACACTAACGATTGTAGGCGGTATCGTAAGGACTGCATGCACACGATAAGTTGTCTTTATCTTCGTATGACCTCAGCTGTGGTTGTCAAGGTTACAACACTTAAATCATGTTTGTGTTTTTCTGATGACGTTACGTTTCCAAAACCTTCTGAATCTCTGGAGAGGCCCCCTTTCCCAAGCAGGTCCAGCTGAGAGCGATTAGTTTATTATGTAACACACATACACACACACACACATACTGTACACACACACCCACACACATCTTTCAACAAAGCGGGGAGTGGAAGAGGCGTTCACTGCAGGAACTTTATCCAAATACTTTACTGAAACACGTGGACGCTGCTGCCGTTACAGCCCAGATCACAGGAGATATTTACCGTGCTGACAACTAAAACACGCTGGAAAGACTATGTGTGTTCACACAAATTGTACACACCGTACGGGTCATACAACACACAGGATTGTACGCACTGTCATGAATAAAGCCATCTGTATCTTGTCTTTGCTTTCTTGTGATGAACATCTGACTGGTCTATAGTTGGGCAAGATACAAGCTGCAGCTTCTGTGTTGTTCTCATTGTTCTTTCCTGTAAATGTGACGGCCTGCAGGTCTTTATTTTCATTTGTCTTTTATTTCTGGTTTTACTCATAAACGTCTGAGGAAGGAAGGGATCTGATGACAGAGGAGGAAGAGAAAGTACAATGAAAAGAAGGAATTGCATTTTCTGTGAAAATGAATCTGAGAACTGAACAACAGCTGAAGTTTGCTAAAAAAAATGATGAAACTTTGACAATAAAAGTGAGAGGCAGAATACAAGCTCAAAGACAGAAGTAGGACAAAATGCTAGCAAGAAGCTAAATGTAGCAAAAAGCTAACTAAATGTTCAACATGTTCGCTTAAAGTTGAAAGAAGCAAAAAGCTACTAAAGGACAACTAAATGTTAAAACATAGTAAATAATAACTAAAACTCATGAGTAGAAAAGCCTACTTCAAAGCCAAAAACAACAAAAGGCCAGCTAAATATAGCAAAGCACGAGCGCAATGTAAAAAATAGCTAAAGGCTGATCAAATTTAACAAAATGTGAGCTAAAATCTAAAAAGTTAAAAAAGCTTGGTTAAACAATTTTTAAAAGTCAAAGTTACATAACATTATTAACCCTTGTGTTGTCTTGCGGGTCAAAAGTGACCCGCTACCATGTTTAGCTATAGAAAAAATACCTTAAACTATATTTTTCCAACTTGAAATTTTATGACTTTTCCTAAAGTGACCCCATCATTACAAAAAGTGATACTTTGTTTTTGTCTAGGTTTACATGTGGGCTGTACACCACTAGGGTCCAAAGATCGTCCTATGGGTCATTTTTGACCCGTGAATTATAAAGGCATTTAAACACCAGAAAAAAGTTCAAAGGCCACACACAAACTCTCTCTAACACACACACACACACACACACACACACACACACACACACACACACACACACACACACACACACACACACACACACACACACACACACACACACACACACACACACATACACACATCAAAGACACTAGAACTTGCATTTGACCTGCACCTGCACTCTTGATCTGCAGCTAACCCCTCACATCACACAAGCTGCCAAGCAAAACAAAAAAACAAACTAAGAAATAATAAAGGCTGCAGCTGGGTCAGTCAAAAGAAAAAGGTGCCAGTTCTGCCCCTGGAAGAAGGACTGCAAGACAAAAGCTGTGTGCTGCACATGTGAGAAACACATCTGCAAAGCCCATTCTCACGTTCACACATACTGCCCTTCTTCTTCTTCTTCTTCTTCTTTCGGCTTTTCCCTTTTCAGGGGTCGCCACAGTGAGTCATCCTCCTCCACCTCACTCTGTCCTCTGCATCCTCTGTCCTCACTCCAACTACCTCCATGTCCTCTCTAACTGCATCCATATATCTCCTCTTTGTCTTTTTCCTGGCAGCTGCATTTCTAACATCCTTCTACCAATATACCCACTGTCCCTCCTCTGGACATGTCCAAACCATCTCAGTCTGGCCTCCCTAACTTTATCTCCCAGTTGTTCAACATGTGCTGTACCTCTGATGATCTCATTCCTGATCTTATCCATCCTTGTCACTCCTAAGGAGAACCTCAGCATCTTCATTTCTGCTACTTCCAGTTCTTTCTCCTGTCTTTTTGTCAATGACACTGTCTCCAGACCATACAACATAGCTGGTCTCACCACTGTCTTGTAAACTTTTCCTTTGACCTTTGCTGACACCTTTTTGTCACAAATCACTCCTGAAACTTTTCTCCATCCACTCCATCCTGCCTGGACTCTCTTCTTCACCTCTTTACCACATTCCCCATTTTCCTGGACAGTGGACCCCAAGTACTTGAAGTTCTGCACCTTTGTGACCTCTGCTCCTTGTAGTCTCACTGTTCCACCAGCCTCCCTCTCATTCACACACATGTACTGTACTCTGTCTTACTACGGCTGACTTTCATTCCTCTTCTTTCAAGTGAATACCTCCACCTCTCCAAGTTCTCTTCCACCTGTTCCCTGTTCTCACCACATATCACAATGTCATCTGCAAACATCATAGACCATGGGGATTCCTGCCTGACCTCATCTGTTAGTCGGTCCATCACCAGAGCAAACAAGAAGGGGCTCACATACTGTCCTACATGTGATAAATATAGTAGAAGTTGAAAATTGTTCACAAAATCAAGCAACATTTTGTTTTTTTGTTGTGTTATGAGAGAAGTATTTTTATAATTCACTTCCTAAAAAATATTTAAAAAATAAACGTGACAAAAAAGTTCCAGATTGTTGACTGTTTTTTCCCTTTCAATATAAATAATTCAGAAATAATTACTTTACATTTATATAATAGCCATAATAAACCTTTACTGTGTAAAATAAAACTGTTTTGACAGTTGGTTTGTGGTAAAAAAAAAAGTGTAATACTGTTAACTGGTGATTGTCTTTTTGTATTGTGTAACAAAAATACATGATAAAAAAATATTAAAAAAATAAATAATTGAGATGCATTGATAAATAGGTTGTTTCATCATGGAAAATGGATTTTGGATTTAAAGTTCAATAAAGCTGCTTTATTTTGGGTCTTTGGTAGTGCGGGTCATTTTTGACCCGTAGGACAAGGGGAGTAAACAGAATGTTAAGATCGCACAAGGGTTAAAAGCTTTATGTTTCAAAACCTAGTTAAAAGCAACAAAAGGTAAGCAATAAACTAGAAAACTAGAAGTTACAAAAATTACCCACAAATAGCAAAACACTAGCTAAAATCTAAAAAGTTGCTAAAAGCTAGAGAAAAGTAAAAAAAAGTCTTGTTAAAAGTTGCAAAATAATATTAAAAGCTAAAAGTGTCTAAATGCTGACTAAATGGTAAAAGTAGCAAAAGACTAGCCAAAAGCTAAAAGTAACTGAAGGCAAGTGGTAAGCTGGATGGTGCAAAAAAACTATTCAAAGATGGCAAGACAATAGATAAAATTCAAAAAAATTCAAAATGATAGATAAAATTAAAAAAGATGTACTAAAAGCCAAAGCTGAAAAAATTAAAAGCTAAAAATGTCTTAATGCTGGCTAAATGTTAAAAGTAGCAAGACTAGCCAAAAGCTAAAAGTAGCAAAAGGTATGTGATAGCTAGCTGCAACAACAACAACAAAAAAACCAGCAAAGCACTAGCTTGAATTAAAAAAGCTACCAAAAGCTAAACCAAAGTTAAAAAGATGTGCTAAAAGCCAAAGTTGCAAAATAAATAAATAAAAAATATAAAGCTAAAAGTGTCTTAAATGCTGGCTAAATCTAAAAGTAGCTAAAGGCTATCCAAAAGCTGAAGTTAGCAAAAATAACTAGCTAATTGTACAAAAAGGCTAGCTAATGGCCAGTTGGTTGAATCAAATTTTAAACAGATTTTTTTCAAAGGAAATTAATACATTTATTATAATTTGTGTTTTTGAAAAGTATAGAAGTTGCAAAAAGTTTTGATTGGGTCGAATGTTTCAACGTACAAACAGTTAAAGTTTTTAAAATTGGAGTAAAGTGAAATGTTAAAAGCAGAAAACCCATAGATTAAATTAGTTCATGAGAAAGAGTTGGAGAATAAAAAATAAATAAAAATACAAAGTAAACTGTTTTACAGGTTTTGTCTGCAAAAGGAAAAGATTGAGAGGAAATATGGAACGGAAAGATGAGATTAGCTCAACTCACTGGGAAGGCATGTCAGAAATGTGGGGTGTGTTGGAGGGAGGTGGGTGGGTAGGGGCGTATAAATGTGAGTGTGTGTGTGCACGTGTTCTTGTATTCCTACAGTATGGGTCATCATTGCACAGTCATGTCATGGGGACCAGTTTCGTTATGGGGACACAATGTGTGTCTTTATGGGGACCAAAACCAGGTCCCCATAAGCATACCGGTAAGTCTCGTTGGGTAGTTTAGGGGTTAGGTTTAGGACTAAGGTGTGAATTATGGATGGGTTAGTGTTAGGCATGTACTAGTAATGGTTAGGTTTAGGGTTACGGTTAGGCTATAGAAAATGAATGGAAGTCAATACAAAGTCCCCAAAAAGTATGTTTACAAGAATGTGTGTGCACGTGTGTGTGCATGTGTGCTGCTTTACAGGTAACCCCCGACCTACGACCCCATCGACCTGCGAACCACGGGACTTACGAACATATCATATTTAATAAAAATATGAATTAAAAAAAAAAAAAAAAAAAATTTTTTTTTTTTTTTTTTTGTGTTTAAATGTTCTTAATTTCATGTGTACATCACTTTGTTGCAGCTCTGGTTGTTTTAAAGGCTTTATAAATAATAATTATGATAAAAAAGATCATTTCTGATCATTTTTGAGCAATTTTTGAGCAATTTTGGGAAACAGGAAGTAGGTCTTCAGTTTACACGGTCACAAATTAATGTAGAACACCGGACGCTATTTAAGGTTCAGTCACTGGGGTCTCCGGTCACAAATTAATGTAGAACACCGGACCGGACGCCATCTTAGGTTAGCTGCCGAGAGCTGGACGAAGACTGGTGACCAGGATGGCTTCATATGGATTAATTACTAGCTGGAAACGTCTCTGTGAACTTTGTGGATGTCTCAGGCAGCGGATTTATCGCCGATCGTGCCAGGCCGCCGTGCGAACACCTCCGGCCGGCCTGGCTACACCTCCGGCCTGGCTAGCTCCAGAGCTAACACTGGAGCTAACACGGGAGCCGGCCTTTTGAACACTGGTGACCAGGATCGCATCATGTGGATTAATTACTAGCTGGAATAGCTCTGTGGACGTCTCAGGCTGGAGCAGCGGCTGGAGCAGCAGAAGCTGCAGATTGATCGCGCCGCCGCTCCAACACTAGCTCATGGCTTGGCTAGCAGAAGCTAGCCAGCTAGCTAACACAGGCCTGGAGCAGCTGCGGTGGCTTGCCGGCCCCCGCGCTGCTCGGCCCGAAAACAATCAACGCATGGCAACCTAAGATGTCGGCTTTGACCATCTCAAAGTAAGAAAATATATTTTTATTTATTCTGTAAATGTGAATAGCAATGTTTAACATTACAGTACACTACTTTACATGCTTAAATGTGTGCGCGCGCTCCGTTAGCATGATAAATAAAGGTTGAATGAATGAATGAATGAATAATTTTTTTTTTTAAATATAATTTTCACCCCCTACCTACGAACGGATCGAGCTGCGAACCGTTCTTAGGTCCCGATCTCGTTCGTAACACGGGGGTTCCCTGTACTGGAAAGTGATCTGCTGCCATACAACAAACAGCATGCCATAGATTGGCTTTTCTGCTTCAACTGGAGCATTTTAAAAATGTTTTCACTTTCTGACAGAAAAAAACAAAAGTAATAAATGCCTTGATGCATACTCAATAATCCAGGTAGAAAAATCTAAAAAAGCTAAGTCTGGTCCTCTGGACATTCAAAAAAACAAAACAAAACAAAGCAAAAAAATTGTAGAAACGTTTTGTCTTTCGTCCGAAAGACTTTCTCTTTAGTAATACAAATCTAAAAGATCCATTCCAGGGGCTTTGAATAAAATAAATAAAATCTGAAGTATCTTTTCAAGATTTTGCTAATTTTTTGCAACAGCCGATTCTTTAGCTATTTTTTTTTAAATATAGTATTCTGCTCTGTTAATGAACAGTCCAACATTTACTGATAGAAAAAGAAACAGCTGAAATTTAGTGATCCTGTTTAATTTTATTTGGTTGCAATAATGACAGATCAAAGTCTAATCCATTACTTTTACTCCAGCAGCTGCACTTTATTGTACGTTTTATTGTTTTACAAGTACTGTATAGCTTTAGGAAATTACTTTTTTGTGTGTCAACATTGATAACATCCAGATAATATTCTATTTTAATTAGAATAAAAACCAAGGGGAGCATGTGCTCAGATGGTTCTTCCTCCTGGAGCCTCTTTGGTTCAATTAGACCCTGACAGGAACAAGATGAAGCTGTAGTACTCACGTATCGACGTAGCTTCTTCTCAGGTGGAGACTTTCTCAGCCAGCCTTCACACACCACATCTCCTGCTCCACTCATCCTCCACTCACTCCAAAAAAACCAGTGGTCCAAACAACTGATCGGGAAGATGGTTCAGTGAGGAGTTACATCAGTCTGTGAGCAACCAAACGTCCAAAACAGCACAGTCCAGATGTGAGGTGTCTAAAACCTCATGTGGATTCAGACAATTTCAGATGTCTCAGTGAGGTCTTAAGGCTTTACAGGCTCCGATAAGTCGTTACCAGAAGAAGCTTCCAAATAAATTGACACAACCTGCGTTGGTACCAGAAGAAGCTTCCAAATAAATTTACACAACCTGCACCTCAGCCAGGTTTCTCTTTCTACGGAAAACAAACAAAACTAGAACCTGTTTTCAGATCCACACACGTCTGTGGCCGTCCATCTCCTCCTGACAGAGATTGACTTCCCAGCAGAGGCTCTCGTCCCTCCCTTCTCCCTGCTTTCTGTCAGAACCAAACACAAAGCAGGGACATTCCTCCTCTCCTGCTCCTCCTCCTTCTCTTCCTCCTCCTCACTCCTCCCATTCGGGCCCTGCTCTGCTAATCAGGAAAGTACCCCGCGGACCTGCCTGCATGTTTGAGAGGTCATGCTGAAACAAACACACATCTAAAATACAGAAAACAAACGCTGTCTTTTCAGAAATGTCTTATAGAGGTTTTACCAAAATGATTTTTTAATTTCTAAAATCATACTAAAACAAAAACAAAAACAATCACCTGTATCCTTAAATAAACACGTGGAACTTTGTCCGTACACTTTACTCAATTAATCTGAGTATAAAAGAGAATACTCTGACAGTAAATCATTTAAAATTCTTTATTCTTTCCTTTTGCATATGTTGAACATTATGTAATGCATAAACTGTTTATGATGTCATTTTAAATACATGTAAAATATGAAATACATGCAAAAATATAATTGCACTTCATTGAAACAACAAAGTTGATATACTGTATTTCATATATCAAAACATTGAGCTCTATCAGGACGTTTGGTATTGGTGCAGCTTTAGCTTTTTTTAAATGTTTAACCTTTTCTGCCATTTTTTTCCCTCATAAAAATGAATGGAGCTCATTTTACATCCTTCAAATCTTTAGATCTGTTTACAACATTTTATTGCTCCTTTCACATTTTGTTCGGCTTCAGTTCATTCAGCTTCCTTGTACAAATTTAAACATTTTTTCACCTAATTTCAGCAGTTTTTTAAAATATTTTTTTAAGTTTGTGTTCCTTTCAGGTCTCAATTGGACAAACATGTTCTTTCTGCTTTTTTCTATTAATCTAAGACTCCTATCTTTTCAGCTAGCTTGCATTTTTAGCTAATTTCAGCCGTTTTCAGATAAATTCTAGTTTTTCATGGTAATTTCTGCTGCTTTCAGCCTAAATAATGTTCAACACTTTCTCTTCTCAAGGGCGGGACGTCTCCTCTCGGTCTCCACTTTGCTTTTGCTTTGTGTTGTCTGTGAAACTGTTTGAGAGCCACTCTTCTACAAAATCTTCCGAATCATAACTATGGACTTCAATTTGGTCAGTTGGTCCCTCAACACAACTGATAACATTTCTTCAAAGAGAAGACAGGCTGTAGGCGAGCAGATTTGCCCTGTTGGCATGCACACAGCTGGATATCTCATCAACTTGGAAGACTTGATGACGTGTCTATCTCTGCGGTCATTTGTGGATCTTAAGGACACATACTTACCGGTAATTGGATTTATGATAACTGTTTCCTACTTTTTGGATTTGGCTGGTTCCTGGTCTATCAAATGGTAAATGGTGAATGGAGCTTATTTATATAGCGCTTTCAAGCCCCTATGAGGGCCCCCGAAGTGCTTTACAATACCAACCATCCACCCATTCATACACACATTCATACACCGGTAGTGGCAGACTGCCATGCAAGGCGCCATCCAGTCCTACCGGGAGCAACTCGGGGTTAAGTGTCTTGCCCAGGGACACAACGACACATGGTGTTGGGAACCGGGATTCGAACCTCCAACCTTCCGATCGGGGGACGACTGCCATTACCACTACGCCACGGGCCGCCACACCCGAGAAGAACACACAAGGAAGACGTTGATGGCTAATCTGGACCTGGTCAGGCTGCCCGCCCTACATGATGGCTTGGTTCATGTCTCGAAAACCCAGACTTTTGGCTGAATGGATTAGATCTCGATAATTTTTTCAGGCACGTTCCATTGGAGTGGTCATTTTAATTTGGGCATTTTCGGAAGCGAGTGGACGACACAGACTGAAGGTAGATTAGGTAGGGCAGCCGTGGCGTAGTGGTAATGGCAGTCGTTCCCCGATCGGAAGGTTGGCTGTTTGAATCCCGGTTCCCCACACAATGTGTCGTTGTGTCATTGGGCAAGACATTTAACCCTGAGTTGCTCCCGGTGGGACTGGAAAGCGCCTTGCATGGCAGTCTGCCGCTACCAGTGTATGAATGTGTGTATGAATGGGTGGATGGTTGGTATTGTAAAGCGCTTTGGGGCCCCTCATAGGGGGCTGGAAAGCGCTATATAAATAAGCTCCATTTACCATAGATGTCATTAAAGTTATTCCTGTTTCCAAAACGATCGTGTTTATCTGACATTCGGCTCCCCGACTGGCCTTGACAGGCCATCTTATCTCAACACACCTGAGAAGTTTTGTAAGCCAGATGCTCTCATCCCTCCCAAACCTGCTTCTAAGGAATTCCACAGACTTTTCAGAGGAGCACAGTTGAATAAACATTATGTCATCATTTCAGGACTCTCACCTCTAGCTGACCTCANCATGAGTGTGCACAGATCTATGAGCTGGTTGCTCAAACCACCTTTGAGTCCCCCCGCCCTCAGCGTAATGTCGATGTCATTATGTGCTTGTGTACTAGACATTTTTCATTACCACATTTTTAACCTTCAAACAATTGTAAAAAAAATGGGTTAGGATTTTTTTTGTCTCCAAACCCTAGGTGTTATTTTTCACCACTTTTATTGTCTCTCCAACATCGCTCACTTGTAAATGAGTCTTGGAGGCATAATGTGACTTATCTGTTTAAATAAAGGTTGAATGAATGAATGTAGTTCTGCTAATTTCAGCTTGCTGTGATCTTAAGTTTATTTCTGTTAGTTTAAATTATGTCAGCTAGTATTTAGCTTTTTATGCCAATCTTATCTATTTAAGCTGATTCCACATTTCTGTAATGCCATTGGGATGTTTTGAAATGTTGTACATGCAAATATATAATTGCACTTTATTGAAATACATTTTGTCAATATTTTAAAATATAAGTGAGAATTATCTATGTAAAATATTTTAAAATATGAGTGATAAACATCTGTGTAAAGCATGTGGTTGTGATTATTAATTGATATAGTTCTTCAGTATTCGTCATTTCTTTCTTCATCTGAATCATCAGGTGGAGGTAGGATCCTGAGTGATGGTAAGACAGAGCAAGAGGTGGCTCAATTGATCTGGGGCTTGTCTTCATTAATGAGGGTGTTGTTTTGGTCAGTCATAGTGAAGAAAGGGTGGAGGCAAAAGGAAAAGGTCTCAATTTCCTGGTCTGTCTACATTTCAACCCCCACCTGAAATGTATGTTCTACATGGTCTGTTTGGATCCTGACTGAAAGAACCAGATCTGGGACATAAGTGGTTGAATTTAGCTTCCTTTGTAAATGGTGGGTGGGTGGATCACTGACACTTCTCGGTTTACACATGAAAGCAAAAATGACACTAAATTCCATCCATCCATCCATCCATCCATCCATCCATCCATCCATCCATCCATCCATCCACCCATTATCTTCCACTTATTCTGACATTACACTAAATTGTTTACCAAATCAGTATAGACATGAGATTTAGTAAAAAAAACATTACTTGATTTTTAAATTTAAACATCATTAAAAATAATTTAATTTTAGTTTATTCTTTAATTATCCTAAAAAAATTAAAAAATAAAATTTACTAAATATTTTGTTTTGTTAAAAAATAAAAAATAAAAACACATGATTGGTGTCCTGTAAATGAATCTTTAGGGTGTGGTTCACAGAGTAACATTTTATGCTCAACTCTACGTGACATAGAGAGACATGTAGGAAGGTAATTTGCGTGTCATCTGGACCGAGAATGGATGAAGAGGAATGTCCTCCTTCCATTGTAGTTTATTTTGAAAGGGTTGACAACTGGTAGAGACACAAGTGGGAAGAAATTTTTTTCAAACATGCTAAAACACCACCTGGTGCTCAAAGATGCAAACAGCATGAAAATAACAAATACATACCATAAATGAAATATGATTAAATAATACAATCAAATAATAAATTAAATGTAAGTTTTTGTCACAATACTTATATTAAAGATAACTTTTGAACATTTGGTATGGCATGTTACAACAGTTTTAAACAATCTTCCTGTACTTTCCCTATTTGAGTATTTACCAAGATCCAAAGTCAAGGTTTCTGTATTTCTCATATGCACCACATGTGGTACATGTGGTAGAACTAAATGTTGTACACATGATCCCAGTTACACCCAACTAAAGAATTAAAATGTAAAAAGAAAAATACTAACACAAGTCTATGTGAGCAGATGAGTACGAATGAACACAGCCGCATGAAATTAATCAGCAGCATGAGATCAGCAGCCTGGATAGTCAGCAGCACATATCAACATGCAAGTGGCATTACAGTGATTATCCTGGTTAGAGATATATAAAATGCTCTATTTGGAAAGTAAGGATCAATAGGATCTGTAATATAAGATGGAGCTAGCTTGTTGAGAGCTTTGTAGGTTAGAAGTAAGATTTTGAATTCAATCCTGGACTTGACAGGGAGCCAACGGAGAGAAGCTAAAACTGGAGAGATATGATATCTCCCACTAACTCCAGTTAAGACTCTGGCAGCAGCATTTTGATCAACTGAAGACTTTTTGAAGAAGTATTTGGACACCCAGATAACAAACCATTGACATAGTCCAGTCTAGACATGACAAATGCATGCAAATGTTTAAGTTATAATAAAAATAAGCTCAATAAAGGTTTGTATATTTAGTATGTGGTAGTATGTGTAGTAGGCCTACATTTAAATAAATCACCAGAAGTGTCTGACTTGAGTTAACGTTGCTTTGTTCAGTTTACAGTCAGTGCTGGATGCAAATCTGTACTGGACAAATAAAACCAGCACTATTTGCATGCTTTAATGCTACTTGTAGGATTTAAAGGTGTACATTTTTATTAATGGTTAGAATTTCAGTTTAAAAACATTTGTAAAAGAAAAATTAATGAAAAGAAACATGAAAAGGTGGTACCAGTTTTGTAAAAAAAATGTATTTTCTTTCTATTTAAAAGTTTTAGGAAAATTATAAACAGCAACAAAGGTGTTTTATGTATTTGTGTGTTTTTGTCTTTGTGGAAACATGACAAACTTTGCCTTTTTAAATGAAGCATTTAAAAGAGTGACATGTTGTAAGTTTATTTACAAATCTATGCAAAATTATTCAAACACGTCCAGTGAAGTTTTAAAGAATTGGTAGGCAGATGATGTAAAGCAGCAGTAGGAAGGTCGTAACAACTCTAGACAAGGTGGGTGCTTATTATTATTATTATTATTATTTATTATTATTATTATTATTATTATTATTATTATTGCTATTATTATTTCCTGCTATGGGTTCAAAATTCAAAATGTGTTTATTTCTAAAAAGGTTTATGTCTTGTGGGAAGTTGAAAACAATGATGATCTGCACATCTAAAAGTCTTTGTGGAGAAAAGAAGAAGTATTTTGTCACAAAATACATTTTTTAATTATTTTTATTACTCTGACACAGGTAACCCAAAAACATTTTATATGAAAACTATTGTTTTTATTCTGTTTGTATGTGTTTAGACTTGTCCATCTTCAATACCTCAATGTTATTTTATGATAGGTTAAATTCTTCTTTATCCCTGATTTTAACAAGTTATGCTCATTAGGCAAATAAATAAATAAATATATATATAAATAAATAAATAAATAAATAAATAAATAAATAAATAAATAAATAAATAAATAAATAAATAATTAAAATTGTAATTTTAGGAGCTTTCAGACTGGGATTATCCAGATTATTTTGAGTTTAGTTTCTTGGGAATAGATTCTGTCATTAACTTTTATTGAGTTTTACAGCTGGAGGCTGGTTACGTTCCGATTATGAAATGAGCGTTGTTACTGAAGCTCAAATATAAGGAGAAAAATAATTAAAGTCATGAAGAAATATTGTTTTATGTGTGTCCTCATCTCATAGTTACAGTCTACAGTGAGGACTCTATTTGACCTGAATACCTGTGAAAAAGTATTAACCACCCTTAAAAAAAAATTCTGCTTCAGGCTATTTGTCTCACATAAATATTTCAGATCAACAATTAAATATTAATATTTGACAAAGATAACCTGAGTAAATACTAAATGCAGAATTTAAACTTTATACACGTTATTCTCATTAAGTCACAATGACTCATTTTCAAGAGAGACCTGCTTGACATCAGATGGTGGGGGTTAAGGGCCTTGCTGAAGGGCCCAAAATGGGGCAAATTAGGATGGAGGCAGGTGTGAGTGTTTCAACTTTTCTGTTCACATTTTGATCTTGTCAGTCTGGATAGTCAAACCGGTGAACTTTCACTCATTGGCTCACCTTCTCTAACCTCTGTATCACCACTGTCCTTCCATGTCCAGGCATAAACAAACACAGGAGGGACAGTGGTTTGGACATGTCCAGAGGAGGGACAATGGGTATATTGGTAGTAGGATGTTAGACATGCAACTGTCAGGAAAAAGACAAGAGGACATACATGGATGCAATTAGAGGACATGGAGGTAGTTGGAGTGAGGACAGAGGATGCAGAAGACCGAGTGAGATGGAGGAGGATGACTCGCTGTGGAGACACCTAAAAGAGGGAACAGCTGAATTAAGAAGAAGAAAAAGTGTTAGTTTTGGATTTGACAGCTTCACTCCATCCTAAAAGTTCTTCTTTCATCTGGTCAGTCTGCAGATTGCTTCCCTCAAAGCCTTGACAATCACCAACACAATTTTTTTCCTCTTGGCCAGTCTGCCAGGCCTCTTTGTTGTTGGTCAGCAGTGATTTTGGGCTTGGAATTCCACCATGGATGACTTTTTCCATATTTGGTTACTTTTTTTACCGTTGACTAATTCATTCAAACCTTGATTGAGGCAAGTGAGGCACACGTGGCTTTAGTTGCTGTTCTGGGTTCATGTAGGACTTCCAGGATGGGTCATCAATGTGTTCTTTGAGTAATTTGGGGAAGGTTCACCACTGTTCTATGTCATCTCCCTCTGTGGATGAGGACCATGTTTAGATGATTTCTTAAATGTATTAATCTGGCAGCAATTAGTGAAGACAAAGCAATCCAAACCAACATGACTATGTAAAAAAACTAAAATTTTAGAGCTAGTGTGAGAAAAGCATTACTGTTTTCAGCTAAAAGTGATTACCGTATTTTCCGGTGTATAGGTCGCACCTTTTTATGGTTTTTTTCAAGGCCTGCGACCTATACACCAGTACGACCTATATATGGCTTGTTATCACTTTCGGTGAAACAAATTTTAAAATCCAGCTCAATTCACAATTACGTTAATTTATTAAGGAAAAGTTCATCTCAAACACATATTTGCTATAATTTTTATCAAACAAATTATTGTTTTTGTGTTAATCTTCTTAAAAGCCTTGCTGTGCGCTCCTGTGGCAGACATTTGCAACAGAGCTAAACGTAGGTGCGACCTATACACCAGTGCGATCTATCTATGGATTTTTCTAATCTATTGGTGATAATTGGACAGTGCGACCTATACACAGGTGCGACCTATACACCAGAAAATACTGTATGCGTTGAAATATTACATTTAAAAGTTGTATCTGTATCTGTTTTAGATATGCTATCAAACTCATCGTTCTCCAATGGCTCCTTTCCTCCACATCTCGTATTTATCAGCTCCAAGCTTCTTTCGTACATAAACTGCGTCATCACCAACATCCACCCCTTCGTCCTCACAGCTTCCTACATGACCTACATCCTCTTCACCTTGCCTCTCTTCATCTTCGTCCTCTACTGTTGTTGTCAGCAGTGCTGGCAGCATCACCTCACTTCTTCAGCAGCACCGATGAGCAACTCTGACTGCTTCACCTGCCACATGTGTGTCATGGAGCTGATCTGTATCTCTGGCTATGCCTTAAGCTGCTGCGGCATCATCTGGTTACGTTATGACTTTATGTATGTGTGGTTTCTTCTTACTAAGTTTACTTGGTATGGCGAGACGTGGTTCCACCTCCTGACTTGCATTGAGCTCTACGTGGCTGTCGTTTATCCCATCACCTACCGGAACATGAAAAGCAAAAGAGGAATCAGGATCCGGAACATCGCCATCGGTTGTGTCTGGATGTTGTGCCTCATACTTATAGGTTTGACAGTGAAAGACTTTACTGTCTTCACAGATCTGTGTATCACGATAATATCTCTGACAGGCATCTCCTTCTCCACCTGCTCTATCCTCTGGGTTTTGATTCGTCCACCTCCAGGAGACCAGAGCAAGAACAAGGAGAGGGTTGACAAATCCAAGCTGAAGGCTTTCCACATCATACTGTTGATACTGGGAGTGCTGATGTTGAGGCTGGCTTGGGGTCTGACCTGGGCTGTGCAGGACACACTAGGAGGAGGACAGTGTCTGATAATAACATGTGCGTCCGTGTTTAATGTGCCCAGCAGTCTGCTTTTACCTCTGCTGTTTCTCGAGAGAGCAGGGATGTTCAGGTGCTGCAAGAAAACCAATCAATGACTTATATATTAATATTCACATAGCATTTATTAGTTTTTGTTTAAAATCTAAACATATAATGTACATTTTAAAGCTATAACCTGTGATAAGCATTTTTGTTCTTGTGGCTGCTCCCTTCCCTTCTTCTTCAGTTGCCACAGTGAGCAAACTCACACATAGGTTTGGCAATTGTTTCTCTCCAGATATCCTACTTGATGCAACCACAGGTCACTGAGCCCTTGAGGTGGAGCCGAGGGCTACCAACTGGGGTGCCCAGGGGAGCAGATGGGGATTTGAGGGCCTAAGTTTATAAGATAGAAAAGTCCAGCAGAGGGAGCTTTACACACTAAACCTCTGAAGTCACTAAAGGGCGAGATACACTCGCGCGTCCTCACGATACGCCAATACGCAGCGTACGTATGCCCCGTACGCAGCGTAGCCCCGCGTAGCCCCTCAGGGCAAGTACGCGCAAAAGTATTTTTTTACTACGCATACGCGATTCGCATACGCGATGCGCGGTGTCTGACCTAAACTTCCCCGGCTCCGGACTGTTTTGTATGTTACACAAATGAAATAAATTCCTCTTTTTTATCGCTGATCGGGCCTTTTCTTTTGTTTTTTTGCCTAAAGTCAAGTAACCGCTTCTTCCTCCGTTCACTCGATGAATGAAATGAATGAATTCAGGTCCTACCTGGGTGCGCGATGTTTTATATATTCCCTGGTGGGCTGTGGTGGGCTGTGGGCTGCAGGAAAAGCACTCCCTGTTATTATTTTTATTTCTGAGAGAACTTTTTATAACATATATAGTAGAAAGACCGTATCAGAACACCGCAGAAGTCTGAGCGAGCTGCTCACGATAGGTTTCACTTTGAGCTGACTGAAATCTGTCAATCATTTCAGTAGGCGTGTCAAAGTGACCAATCAGCGAGCTCAGTTGAGTCCTCTCCGTGGAGCGAAAAACTAGCGGAAGTGACGATCGGAAGTGACGGTACGGAGGAAATGACGTAGAATTTGGAGCGAAAACACGAGAATCTACGCGAGAACATCAGCCGAGCTGTAGCAGAGGCTCCGTATACGCGCGTATACGGGCATATACGCGCGTATACGGAGTCTGCTTCACTGTATCTCGGCCTTAAGTGAGCACTTATTAATGACATCACATGTCTGATTGATATTTATTCAGCCTTATCTGCCTCAGGAGGTCACTGCCCCAGGGTAATTTATTATTATTATTATTAACCTTTATTTAACCAAGCAATAAAATGCTGTTACTGACAGCAGAAACCTCTGGAAGCTGTAACTAAATAATTATATGAAATGTTAATAAAAATGGTTAAAAGCATTTACTATTGTGAAATAAATTGCATTGCTCAGCATGTCCATCAGTTGATTTGTGTGCATGGTGATTTATTTAATGTTTTTTTAATTTTTATTTTACAAAAATAACCATAATAGTTTGATTGGAATAAAAAAAAGTTAAGTGGTGTTGATGCATTAAGGGTATAATAAAATTTGAGCGTTTTTGGGCCAGTGTAAAACAGAACACTGGCTCTCTGCTGATGGATCCTTCACAGAGACGTTAGACATTCTCACTTGTTTTCTGGATTTCCAGGAAATTGAGAAAGTGGGAAAAAGAAAATTTGCTTAGGGAAATGGACCATGTGAAAATAAAGTTTAAGTCTGCAGCATGCAAACATTCCAGTCACACAAATAGGCAGCATGAAATATTGCAGAGAACATCTTTGAGGCATAGCGAGAGGAAGGCTGTAAATAAACACAATGGCATGGAAGGTGTTTAAACTATGTTGGGGTAGATTTGTGTTTATTAAATAAAGTGATAATGTCTTAATGATGTTCATTTTAACAGTATACTTGAAACTCTTTGCAGATGTTTTTAGTTTGTTTAAACCCAAACATACAAAATCATATACATATAAAAAGATACTTATTTTCTTCAAATGACTGAACATCCAGATACTGTTTCTTCCCTGTTTCTTTGCTGTCCTACAGAAGATTATAAACCAAACACATCATTGGTCTTCTGTGTGTCCTGCGCTTCTGGCTCCTACACAGCAAAAATAAATGTTACACAGTGAAATGGCAGAAAACCATTTGCAATGCCATTACAGCCAGCAACCACAAGAGGGCACGCTAAACTGAAAATGGCGGCAACATTTGCCTAAAACTAGGACAAGAAAAGATCTATAAAAACTTTGGTTTTGTGGTCAAAATGAAAAATAAAATTCACAATAACATTGTAAAATTGATATCAAGCGTACAAAAATATATTTCTTATGTAAATAGCTACATTTTCAAAAACAAAGAAAAAAAACCCAGCTAACATCATTTTCACACAACTTACCCTCACATTGTACAGTGTCAAAATGAGGGAGAAGAAGCTACCAGAATGAAAATAATTACATCATTTTCATCTTTGACACCTTTCAAAACTAAATACAGTACAATAAAATAAAACTCACTATTATATCATTAACACAGAAATACTTAGAGTACATTTTTAACTCTGTTACACATTAAAGAATTAAAACAATAATCAAATAAGATTCATCATAAATACAAGGTAAAAATTATTTTCTCACTCGGTCTTCTTTTTCATCCATTCAACCTTTTATTAAGACAGATAAATCACATTGAGCCTCAAAGACTCATTTACAAGTGAGACCTGTTTAGACAGACAAAAGTAGTCACATGAAGGATTTGGAGGCAAAAAATAAATAAAATCTTATCAAACTATTTCTTCTTGGCTGAGAAGAAAAACCCTGATATTGAAAAAAACACCCTGCACATAGAAGCTCATGGTGATAGACATTCTGCGGGGAGGGGGGAGGCGACAAGGGTGGTGAGATTGTCCAAGTATAGTCCCAGAGGCACTTAAAAGGTCTTTAAAAGTGCGTCCTTATTTAATAGTGTTCGTTCCGCGTTTCTCTAATTTTTCATGTAAATAATTAATTAAAAGCCTCTGAACCTTTGTTTGAGAAACATTTCTTGTGGCAAGTGACCCATGCTGAATTTTAATCAAAAAGGTTTTTCACCAGAGACAAGTAAAACGGTTTGGTTTGACTACCGTACTACTCTGCAAATCTGCTGCACCAATGGGAGATACGTCACATTATTTTCACTCTTCTTTATTTTCCAGATATGCCCCTAAACTTTTCATCCTTCAATGACTCTTTTCTTTATGAACACCTGTCCTCGCCCAACTTTATTAATGTATACCAGTATTGCCTCATTTCAAAGCCAAGCTCCTTCATCTTTATAGCAATTGACATCAACATCATTGTCCTGATCCTCCCTCTGTGCACCTACGTCCTCTGCCATGGTGTCAAAGAATGGCTGAAGAAGCGCCACACCTCATCCTCAACAGCAGTGAGCCACTCTGACTGCTTCACCTACCACATGGTCATCATGGAGCTGCTCGGTGTGTTTGGGTACATCTTCAACTTGGCTGGTGTCTGCTTCAACACCTTGAATGTAATCTTTGTGGGGGAATTCTTTACCTCCATCAATTGGTTTGGACAAATGTTTTTTTCACATCCTCACCTGTGTGGAGCGCTACCTGGCTGTGGTTCATCCAATCATCTACCTGAAACTAAAAACCAAAAAGGGAATCAGGATCAGAAACCGCACCATTGGCTGCGTCTGGCTGCTGAGCATCATAGGGATGATTCTGATGAAGATGGCAGATTTCTTCTTCGTCATTGATTTTGTTCTCTTGGGGTTAATGTTGACAATTATTTCTTTCTGTAGCCTTTCTGTCTTGTGTGTTTTGAATCGTCCAGTCCCAGGAGACCAGGGTAAGGATGGGGAACGAGTTGACCAATCAAAGCAGAGGGCTTTCTGCACAATCGTGGCCATCCTGGGAGTGTTGGTGGTGAGGTTTACGTTTAATGTGGTTTGGGAAGTGATTTTCATGTCAGGGAGAAGAAGCAATTGTGTTGTAATGGCTATTTGTGTCTGGTTTAATGTTCCTAGCAGTTTGGTCTTACCTCTTCTTTTTCTACACAGAGCAGGGAAATTTAAGTCATGAAAACTGGTAGAGGAGTAAGCATTACAGAGTTAAATTACTTTAAATATGAAAATGACAATATTGAAGTCATTTAAAGACAAAATCACCCACTCACCCACAACGACGACGACGATAATGACATTGTCTTCAATGAGACCCACCACTATGTCATCTGCAAACTTCACCATGGTGTTGGAGGAGTGGATGGGGGACAGTCCTGGGTAAAGGGGTTTGGTCTGAGCACACAACCTTGTGGTATGGCTGTAATTATAACCAATCAGATGTCAGTTCCCCATCCTATGATAATATCAACTAAGATCAGAGATAAAATAATGTGGAGGCAGAATAGGCTTGCTTAAAAAGAAGGTCTTTAAGCCTTTTTTAAAGTCAACCAGTGACTGTGAAGCTCTCAGGTAGTCAGGGAGGGAGTTCCATAGGCGGGGGGCAGCCACACTGAATGCCCAGTCTACCATGGTCCTTAATTTGGTTCGTGGAATGTGAAGGATATTACTGTTCTGTGATCGTAGAGACCAGGTGGATGAATAGGGTGCAAGAATGTCCTTTAGATAATCTGGCGAAGTTCCGTGTAAGCATTGATGGGTAATGAGAGCAATTTTGTACTGAATTCTGTAGGTGACAGGAAGCCAATGGAGGTTATGGAGAATGGGTGTAATATGTTCAAATTTACGAGCTCTCAATAAAATACTTGCTGCACTGTTTTGAATATAATGAAGCTTCTGAAGGTTTTTGCTAGGGATTCCATGAACAGGGAGTTGCAGTAGTCGAGCATGGAGGAGACAAAGGCATAGACAAGTTTCTCTGCATCAGAAAAAGTTAGAGATGGGTGAAGTTTGGAGATGTTTCAAATATGGAAGAAACAGGTATAAAACAGATGCTTAATGTGATTTTCAAATGTAAGATGAGAGTCCATTCTATTCCAAGATTTGTAACAGAGGTGGAGAGGGGGATGTCTTGTCCACAAAAATAAATTGTTGTTATAGTTGTTGCTTGTACTTGGTGAGGGGTGCCAATCAGTATGGCATCAGTCTTTGAGCAGTTTAATTGAAGAAAGTTCTGATTCATCCATGCCCTTATTTCCTCCAGGCAGGTAGAGAGGGCAGTGAGTGAAGATGGAGATGACAATGGTGATGATGATGATGCTCCAGTCCTGATGTAAAGCTGTGTATCATCGGCATAACAGTGAAAATAAATGTTGAACTGATTACCGTAATGATTTGACCTAAAGGCAGCATGTAAAGGGAAAATAGCAGGGGCCCCAGAACTGACCCTTGAGGGACACCACAGGAGACACAGACAGTCTGGGAAGTGGCATTGCCAAGACTAACACATTCCAGCCTATTGGAGAGGAAAGATTTCAACCAGTCCAGGACAGTGTCACAGAGACCGACCTCCACATGAAGACGGTGGAGGAGGATACTATGGTCCACAGTGTCGAAAGCTGCAGTGAGGTCAAGGAGGACAAGGATGGAGGGAGAACCAGTGTCAGCAGCCATGAGGATGAAAGTATTGAAAGCACTACTAATTAATAAATAATATAAACTTTATTCTCATTACAAAATTTTACAGAGCACCATGCAAAATTGAACAAATTTTAATTTCATTTCTCCACAGTATTGTAGGAGTACATACTGTATTTTAGGTGAATTTTATATACTTTGATGTTTAGAGCAGAAAATTGCAACTGCTGTGTAGATACAACAAGGAATGTGCAAATGTTAGTGAATGTTCATGCACCTAAACATATGATACATTCATACATGCATCTACAGATATCTACATACAGCATATGTATAGAAACATCCATCCATCCATTATCTTTTACCCACTTCTTCCTTTTTGGGTTGCGGGGGTCGCCGGTGCCCATGTCCAACAATCACTGTGCGAGAGGCGGACTACACCCTGGACAAGTCGCAAGTCCATCATAGGGCCATATATAAAATATACATACACAATACACACAGCCTGAGTGAATTATACTGCTTATTTTGGGTAAGATTTTTTTATGTGGTATAACTGTGTGTGTGTTTGCTATTGTGGTCACTTCATTAGTGACCTGAGTTCAGCAATATAATAGCTCATGGGATGAAACTGTTGCACTACTACTACTTATCTACTACTACTACTTATCATGAAAAGGACCAAACAGACCGCCTGTAAATCCACTGAAGGCAAAGTCCCCAGGAAGCAGCTGGCCTCCACTACTACTGAAGTTATGCTGACATAGTCATAGGCTGCTCCAGGTGTGTCAGGAGGATTGTGTAAAGTGGTGTAGAGACAGCCTCTTTGGTGGATTTATTCGACCAGTAGAATAACTGATGGCTGTCCTGGGCCCTTGTGTATCAAAGATGTTGGTGAAGACCTCCATCAGTTGATCATCGCAAGTCTTTAATAGGTAATCTGTCACCACATTTGGTCCAGCTGCTTTTGTGTTGTTGTTGTGGTGGTGGTGTTCAGGTTCTGCTGGAGAGTAAATGTCAGATCTGGGCTCTGTCATTTTTAGTTGATGTGGAGAAAAAGCTCTTATCTAAGGGGATAAAAGGACAAGGATCTATGCATCCTTGGTCATTTTGTGAAAAACAAAGTTTAGTCAATGTCATTTAAAATGCCAAAAGTTGTACAAGTTTTGAATAAAAATGTAAAGAAGCTGATTTGTTAGCCTACTGCTTTATTTGCCTTTATGTCTGCCAGAGGTCCAATGACAGAAATAAAAATTGAGAAAAAAATGCAAAATATTTTTTCTCAGTTTATCAATCTGTGCTGATGAATATGAAAATGTGCTGCTTTACTTGATCTCTTCACAGATTTACTAACAAACATTATTGTTTGATAGCAAGAAGTTCATTTTGTTTAGATTATGGGAAATCTGAAAAATGAAGCAATTTTTTGATATGTGGACAAAGTTCTAAATAGATCAGGTAAGATGCAATCTTTTTACTTGATTAGATAAAGTTACTTAAGGTTTATGTGCATTTGTGTCTAATGATTTGATGCCACAGTTTTTATGACAGGCAGGAGAGACCGGCATCTGATTTGAGTTGTTAAACAATGTTTATTTCTAACTGTAACACAAGTGGAGGTTGTGAATAAAGTTTGGATCATAATGCAGATAAAAAGCAAACAAGCATTTCTTACATTCGTTTACAGTAATATTATATCTGCTTTTAGGCTTAGTCCTTGAGAAAATAATTTTTGGATCTCTGTGAACTTTGTGGATGTCTCAGGCAGCAGCGGATTTATCGCTGATCGTGCCAGGCCGCCGCGCGAACACCTCCGGCCAGGCTCTGGCCTGGCTAGCTCCAGAAGCTAACACGGGAGCTAACACGGTAGCCGGCCGAAGACTGGTGACCAGGATGGCTTCATATGGATTAATTACGAGCTGGAAACGTCTCTGTGAACTTTGTGGATGTCTCAGGCAGCAGCAGAAGCTGCAGATTGATCGCGCCGCCGCTCCAACACCAGCTCATGGCTTGGCTAGCAGAAGCTAGCCAGCTAGCTAACACAGGTCTGGAGCAGCTGCGGTGGTTCACTGGCCGGCCGCCGCGCTGCTCGGCCCGACAACAATCAACGCATGGCAACCTAAGATGTCGGCTTTGACCATCTCAAAGTAAGAAAATATATTTTTATTTATTCTGTAAATGTGAATAGCAATGTTTAACATTACAGTACACTACTGTACATGCTTAAATGTGTGCGCGCGCTCCGTTAGCATGATAAATAAAGGTTGAATGAATGAATGAATGAATAATTTTTTTTTTTTAAATAATTTTCACCCCCTACCTACGGCAGAATCGAGCTGCGAACCGTTCTTAGGTCCCGAACTCGTTCGTAACACGGGGGTTCCCTGTATATATATATATATATATATATATATATATATATATATATAT
>JBBPBX010013081.1:0-35739 GCA_038048925.1 Garcialebias charrua
ACGTAGATCGATCGGTAAATTGAGAGCTTTGCCTTTCGACTCAGCTCTCTCTTCACCACGACAGACCGGTACAGCGCCCGCTTCACTGCGGACGCTGCACCTATCCGCCTATCGATCTCACGCTCCAGTTTTCCCTCATTCGTGAACAAGACCCCGAGATACTTAAACTCCTCCACTTGGGGCAGGACCTCCTCCCCGACCCGGAGAAGGCATGCTACCCTTTTCCGGCTCAAGACCATGGCCTCGGATTTGGAGGAACTGATCCTCATCCCGGCCGCATCACATTCAGCTGCAAACCGCTCCAGCGAAAGCTGTAGATCACGATCTGATGAAGCCAATAGGACCACATCATCTGCAAAAAACAGAGAAGCGATTCTAAGGCCACCAAAACGGATCCTCTCAACACCTTGGCTGCGCCTAGAAATTCTGTCCATAAAAGTTATGAACAGAATCGGTGACAAAGGGCAACCTTGGCGGAGTCCAACTCTCACCGGAAACGAGCCTGACTTACTGCCAGCGATGCGGACCATGCTCTGACACCGGTCGTACAGGGACCTAACAGCCCATATCAAAGGGCCTGGTACCCCATACTCCCGGAGTACCCCCCACAGAACCCCCCGAGGGACGCGGTCGAATGCCTTCTCCAAGTCCACAAAGCACATGTAAACTGGTTGGGCAAACTCCCACGCACCCTCCAGGACCCTGCTGAGGGTGTAGAGCTGGTCTAGTGTTCCACGACCAGGACGAAAACCACACTGCTCCTCCTGAATCCGAGGTTCGACTATCCGACGGACCCTCCTCTCCAGAACCCCTGAATAGACCTTACCAGGGAGGCTTAAGAGTGTGATCCCCCTATAGTTGGAACACACCCTACGGTCCCCCTTTTTGAATAGGGGAACCACCACCCCAGTCTGCCAATCCAAGGGAACTGCCCCCGATGTCCACGCGATATTGCAGAGTCGCGTAAGCCAACACAACCCCACAACATCCAGAGCCCTAAGGAACTCAGGACGAATCTCATCCACCCCCGGAGCCCTGCCACCACGGAGCTTTTTAACCACCTTGGCGACCTCAGCACCAGAGATTGGAGAGCCCGACCCAAAATCCCCAGGCTCCGCTTCCTCAGTGGAAGACGTGCCAGTAGGATTGAGGAGGTCTTCGAAGTATTCCGCCCACCGACTCACAACATCCCGAGTTGAGGTCAACAGCACGCCATCCCCACCATAAATGGTGTTGGTCGCGTACCGCTTTCCCCCCCTGAGACGCCGGATGGTGGACCAGAATCGCCTCGAAGCCGTACGGAAGTCATTCTCCATGGCCTCTCCGAACTCCTCCCACGCCCGAGTTTTTGCCTCAGCAACCACCCGAGCCGCATGCCGCTTGGACTGCCGGTACCTATCTGCTGCTTCCGGGGTCCCACAGGCCAAAAAGGCCCAATAGGACTCCTTCTTCAGCTTGACAGCATCCCTCACCGCCGGTGTCCACCACCGGGTTCGAGGGTTGCCACCACGACAGGCACCAACAACCTTGCGGCCACAACTCCGATAAGCTGCCTCGACAATAGAGGCGCGGAACATGGCCCACTCGGGCTCAATGTCCCCCGCCTCCCTCGGAACGTGTTCAAAGCTCTCCCGGAGGTGGGAGTTAAAGCTCCGTCTTACGGGAGACTCTGCCAGACGTTCCCAGCAGACCCTCACAATACGTTTGGGCCTGCCAGGTCTGACCGGCATCCTCCCCCACCATCGGAGCCAACTCATCACCAGGTAGTGGTCAGTTGACAGCTCCGCCCCTCTCTTCACCCGAGTGTCCAAGACATGCGGCCGTAGATCAGATGAGACGACAATAAAGTCGATCATCGAGCTGCGACCTAGGGTGTCCTGGTGCCACGAGCACATATAAAATAAATAAATGTCCATTCCTGTCATCTGTGTATGTTCCCATACACAGACGAAATTCGGCTCTGCATTTAACCCAACCACCACCAGGTGGTGCAGTGAGCAGCCATGGAAGGCGCCCGGGGAGCTGGGGAAATAGTGTGCACTCATAGACACCCCAAAGTGTGTAGTGGCCGGGGTTAGAACTCGAACCTGGGACCTTTGGGTTTCAAGTCGTAAGCCCTGCCACTACACCATCTCTTGGCTGGACACCCTTATGCCTGAACATGGTGTTCGTTATGGACAACCCATGACGAGCACAGAAGTCCAACAACAGAACACCACTTGGGTTCAGATCAGGGGGGCCGTTCCTCCCAACCACACCCCTCCAGGTCTCACTGTCATTGCCCACGTGAGCGTTGAAGTCCCCCAGCAGAACAAGGGAGTCCCCAGGAGGCGCACCCTCCAATACCCCCTCCAAGGACTCCAAAAAGGGTGGGTAATCTGCGCTGCCGTTTGGCGCATAGGCACAAACAACAGTCAGAGCCCGTCCCCCCACACGTAGGCGAAGGGAGGCTACCCTCTCGTTCACCGGGGTGAACCCCAACGTACAGGCACCAAGATGGGGGGCAACAAGTATGCCCACTCCTGCTCGGCGCCTCTCACCAGGGGCAACTCCAGAGTGGAAGAGTGTCCAACCCCTCTCAAGGAAACTGGTTCCAGAGCCAGAGCCATGCGTTGAGGTGAGTCCGACTATTTCTAGCCGGAACCTCTCAACCTCACACACTAGCTCAGGCTCCTTCCCCACCAGAGAGGTGACATTCCATGTCCCAATGGCCAGCTTCTGTAGCCGAGGATCAGACCGCCAGGGTCCCCGTCCTCGGCCACCACCCATTCCACAATGCACCCGACCCCTTTGGCCCCTCCCACAGGTGGTGAGCCCATGGGAAGGGGGACCCACGTCTCCTCTTCGGGCTGTGCCCGGCCGAGCTCCATGGGTAAAAGCCCGGCCACCAGGCGCTCGCCAACGTGCCCCTCCTCCGGGCCTGGCTCCAGAGTGGGGCCCCGGTGACCCGCGTCCGGGCGAGGGAACATTGTTTCCAGTGATTTGACTCATCATAAGGGGTCTTTGGGCTGCACTTTGTCTGGTCCCTCACCTAGGACCTGTCTGCCTTGGGTGACCCTACTAGGGGCATGAAGCCCCTGACAGCATAGCTCCTAGGATCATTGGGACACTCAAACCCCTCCACCACGGTAAGGTGGTAGCAAATGCAAAATAATAAAAATACATTTAGTAAAGTTAATGATAAGCTAGTCTAAAGAGATGTGTTTTCAGAGCAGTCTTGAACAGAGAAAGGGAGGTGGTGTTTCGAAGGTCTGGCGGTAGAGCGTTCCAGAGGTGAGGGGCAGAGCAGGTGAAGGCCCTGCTCCCCATGGTGGAGAGGCGGGCAGAGGGTACATGGAGATGTAGCGAAGAGGAGGATCTGAGAGAGCGTGATGGGATGGAGATTTGTAGGAGGTCAGATAGATAAGGAGGGGCAAGGTTGTGGATAGATTTGAACGTGAGGAGTAGAATTTTGAAGATGATGCGTGATTTAACCGGGAGCCAGTGGAGCTGCTGCAGGACAGGAGTGATGTGGTTATAGTAGGAGGTTTGAGTGATGACACGGGCAGCTGAGTTCTGGGGCCTCATGTATCAACCGTGCGTGCGCACAAAAACATTGCGCACGTCACTTTCCACGCAAAACCCCGTATGTATCAAAACTGAACTGAACGTGAATATATGCGCATCCAGGTACATATCCACGCAAGCTCCCGAGCAGGCGTACGCACGTTTCTGTGGTTCTTGTTCCTTTGGCGACACTTACAGGTGTTTCAGAGAAACTGAAGCCCCACAGTCTGTGGTTGACTTTAAGAGCGGCTTGAAGACCTTTCTTTTCAACCGAGCATACTTTACTCCTCATGATTCTACTTTTGATCTTAGCTGATACTGTTGTTGATTTTAATTGTTTTATTATTTGTCTTATTGACATTCAAATATGTTGCACCTTGTAGCACTTTGAGATTTCCATTAATGAAAAGTGCGTTATAAATTGAATTCATTATTATTATTATTATTATTATTATTATTAACTGTTCATGATGTGAAAATGATTAATATTCCCTCCAAACACACGATTAACAAGTATTACATCCACATGACGCAGTGAAATAAAGGACGCGCAAAGTTGTGCCAAAAATAAATTTAACAGGAACGGATTCATTCAGCCTTACTGGAGAATATAATAAATAGTGTAACACGCAGAGCATTTATTTAGAAACAGATATAATTTTCTGATCTAGGATATGGCTTATCAGCCGTTTTCAGAAATAATCATTTTTCAGTTTGGCACTGCTGCTGCGCTCTGGGGAGCCGTGCATCACGCGTGCATACAGAAGCAGCGGTCAAACTGTTCCACAGAGGGAGCTGCAGGTCGATCGGGACTGTGCAGTCCAGTCCACACAAAGCCGGATCATGTCCAATGGAATGTCTCATCCATATGATTCCAAAGGCTGAGTGGTCGCGCTTGGAGCGCGCGCGCACCCTCACCGGTGTCGACACGGCAGCTGGAGGTGTTTCATTATCTGCGTTTATTGTAGATTTCTCCAAAATGACACGTGAAAGTACACCTTATATAACTTGTAGGAGAGTAAAAGCTTCACAGACAGACTGCGCACAGGGCTGCGGAGGGCGCAGCGTCTGGAGACGCCAACATCACGTGATGTCATGAAATGTCTCCACCAAGACGCACAGACTCGTTTCTTCACATCATCTACATAAACAAAGATCTATGTTCTAGCAAACATCCAAGTAAGTTCCTCTGTGTTTACAGTAATAATGGTAATAAACTCGTGCGCAAAGTTAATATTTCCACACAGAATGAATGAATGAGCCGGTTCGCGCACCACAGCAGGGTGCGCGCGCACACAAATACCGACAATCACTCGTTCTTTGCATGATGAACACATTTTATTACTATTCTTACTTAGGATGTTTGTCCTCACTCATATTATATTGAATTCATTATTTTCCCGAATCTAGAAATCATTTCTGATCGCGCAGGGATCAAACAAACATGTCCTTCACACATGCAGGAAGTAATTAGCATCTGTTTAACATATGTAAATGTAGGCGTGTCAGGGGAGGTGTCTCACGTGCGCTCAGTTCCACGTCAATTGTGATGTACAAAAGGAATGTGCGTGGATACCGGTGTACGCACAGTTTGATAAATCTGGATCTTTTTGTGCGTAGACACTTTTCTGGATTTCACCGTACGTCACTTTTCAGTAGGAAATCCACGCAGGTTTTTGATACATGAGGCCCCTGGACCATCTGTAACTTGTGGAGAGATTTGTTGGGGAGGCCGTAGAGAAGGGAGTTGCAGTAATCGATACGGGAAGTCACAAGGCTGTGCACCAGGATGGCTGTGGAGCGGGGTGTGAGAGAAGGACGGAGACGGTTAATATTACGGAGGTGGAAATAGGCAGACCGAGTAATATTGTTGATGTGTGAAGTGAAGGAGAGAGTGGTGTCGAGGATGACATCGAGGCTCTTGACCTGAGGGGAGGGGGATAGCAGAGAGCTGTTAAAGGTTCAGTATGTAATTTCTGGAACACGCTGGAACAGGAAAATTTTGAACAGAGACACGTTTCTGGTCCCTCCCCCTCAGAGCCATATATGGCTCTGTTACCCCTTGCTCTGCTGAAATTCAAATTCAAGCTCTGTTTTTATTGGCTGATTCAAATTCAAGCTCTGTTTTTATTGGCTGGTTACAAACTCTGTTTTTATTGGCTGGTTAACGGTGGGTCACTGTGGCTTTTTAGAAATGCTTTTAGAGAAGCAAGGGGACAATAGTTTTTTTCAGAGATTACTTGTCTAAAATCAGTATGTCAGGAGGTAGTGACAGAGTGAAGAAATATGTTAAAAATATATTGTTAGAAAAGTTACATACAGCTCCTTTAAGGGGGACAAGAAGATGTTCTGATTTTGAAATAGAGTTTTTGGTACCGACGAGAATGATTTCTGTTTTGTTACTGTTTAGTTGAAGGAAATTGTTAGAAAACCAGTGATTTAGCTCATTGAGACAGTCGGTGAGGATGGAGGGTGGGTGGGTGGAGTTAGGTTTTGATGACAAGTAGAGCTGTGTGTCATCAGCATAACAGTGGAAATGGACGCCATATTTGCGGAAGATGTGACCTAGTGGAAGGAGGTAAATGATGAAGAGGAGGGGTCCGAGGACAGAGCCTTGGGGGACACCCGTGGAGACAGGGGAAGACTGGGAACGGAAGGATTTAAGCTGAATGAATTGAGTGCGGTCAGAGAGATAGGAGTTGAACCAGTCTAACGGGGTACCTGAGATGCCAATGGAGGTTAGTCTGTTGAGGAGGATAGAATGACAGATGGTGTCGAAGGCAGAACTTAGATCAAGAAGAATGAGGATGGACAGAAGACCAGAGTCAGCAGCAAGAAGAAGGTTGTTAGTAATTTTTACTAGAGCTGTTTCGGTGCTATGGTGGGGGCGAAATCCAGATTGAAACTCTTCATAAATGTTGTTGTTGGACAGGTGTGAGTGAAGTTGACTAGCAACAGTTTTTTCAAGAATTTTGGAGATGAAGGGCAGATTGGAGATCGGACGAAGATTACTGAAGTTGGTAAAGTCAAGACCTGGTGTCTTGATGATGGGGGTGATGGCAGCAGATTTGAAGGCTGTGGGGACAATGCCAGAGGTTAGGGAGGAGTGGATGATATTAGTGATGATAGGGAGCAGAGACGGGAGACAGGATTTAACAAGAACTGTGGGAAATGGATCAAGTTGACAGGATGAGGACTTATGCCGGCTACCCACCAAACGCGTTTCGAGCAGCGGAAGCAGCCAGTTTACATGCAAAGTCTATGTGGAGGAGCAACGAGGAGCGGCGAAGCGAGGAGCGGCGAAGCGTGACGCAGCGCGTTTTGAGCAGTTCAAGAAGCGCAGCAGGGCACGGCAGTTCTTTTCCGCGCACGCGGAGCGTCCAGAGCAGCCGCTGCCGGAGTTCAACAAATCAAACTTTGGCTGCTCACCGCGTCGCAGCAACCAATCAGGAGAGACTCTGCTATGTGATGACGCAACGACGACAGGACTTTTTTTGGACTTTTTAAACTTAGCTCAACGAGCCTCCATGAAGAAACCAGCCTCCAGTAAGAAACTTGGCATTTTTACAGTTGCCGCTGTCTGCTCGAGCGTACGATCACCCCAAACATAGAAAAATGTTTTAGTCTCAACAAAGACTTTCGGAGCTGTAGTTCGGCTCGTAGAAAACCCACTCAAGTAGTTACGAGGCTCACGAACAACTGATTTTATCTGCCCAGTGTACAAAAAACAAAACAAACCCAACCGGAAAAGGACCAAGACGCTCCTCCCACTGCACGTCTTCGGTGTGAACAGACATCTGTTGACAAGCAGCCAACACCGCGCGTTGAGAGCATTTTTGCTGCTCAAGACGCATTCGGTGGGAACCCGGCATTAGACTTGCTGATAACGTCAGCAATGTCATCAGCAGAAGGGAGGGAGAAGATAAGAGAGAGGGAGGGAGGGAGGGAGGAGTTCAACATAGATGCTGGGCACAGTATTTGGTCCAAGGTGTTTATGAATTGAAAGAATCTTTTCATTGAAATATGACATCAGTGAGTTGCAGAATTCTGTGGAAACCATGTGAGAGGGTAGAGAGTTAGAAGATGAGACAGAACCGTGAAGGAGAGAGAACAATGGGCCTCATGCACAAACCGTTCGTACGCACAGATATGTGCTTATCCTGTGCGTACGAGCGATTAAGGATCATTTGTGGCATCCAACAATGTTTTCGTATCCTAAGATTTTTTTCAGATACGAACAAAATGTACGTGTGGTCTGGACCTGTCGTATATTTTACGAGCAGTCGGTCCGCCGTTATCCAGATGGATTTCCATCACTAATCACTTATATTTCGTTATTTAGAAAATATTCTGAGTTTAAAAAGAATTAAATGCAACGACACAAATTTGTTAAATTAAAAGAAAGCGGCTTCAAACCCCCCCCCCGCGCCCCACTCGACCACCGTGCGCCCCCGCGCGTGGTGTGGCACACGCCCCCCCACCCCGTGCCAACAGTGGGCACGGGGTCCCCCCGCGCCAGTGTCGGCATGCCCCCCCCACGCCGCGCGACTGTCGAGCAGACACACACACACACACACACACACACACACAGCACCGCAGAGAGAGGGGAGAACAAAGCGAAACCAGCTTATTCATTCGTTTCATGTCATTTTTTATTTAAGCTGCCTGTTGACTGCGGGCGCACTGTCATCTGAGTGTGGATCATCGCGCGTCTTGCAGTAAGTCTGCTCCATCTCGCAGACTGTCCACCTGTCCGTGCTGCGGCGAGACGTTTGTTTGAAGCCATTTTCAGATCAAACCATTTATTCTTGATTTCTGATACTGTACGACCCACGGGACACACAGTATATGCACTACAATATTAATATGAAGTTAACTGTAGTTTCGAGACATTTTAAAATGCCTCTGTTCAAAAACACATCCGACACTTGCGGGGGGTGGGGGGTGGGGGGGCAGCGGTGCGCTCTTCTGAATAAGTGAAACTAAATGTAACACAGTACACTAAAATTAGAGATATTTGACCATCCGACACCTGCGGGGGGGTGGGGGTGGGGGGGTAGCCACAGCGCCACTGAGAGCAGAACTCCGAACGCGTGAAGTTCTCCTTTGAGATTGAATGAATGGACACTTCCTGCTGTCAGAAGGCAGGAAGCGTGGCCTTATATGGTGTTTTGAGGGGTGGAAAGTATGTAAATTACCTTCCCGCGAGCACGCGCAGGTGAGTAGAGCAGGTGGAATTCATCACCTTTAAGCAGCCCGTTTACACGCTTTTCCTGTGGATAGAAGACTTTGTTGGTTCTGACGTGGCATGTTCGTACGAACGCTTCGTACGAACAAAAGTAGTAGAAATTTAGGATAAGAATAAGAACATTTTCGTGCATGAGGGCCAATGTCTTTGAATTGCCAACATTGACTGGGTCAAGTAGCTGGATTTGGCTTGAGAAATACTGTTCTTGTAATGGATGATGTGGTTTGCATAAAGTTCCTTGTGAATAGTGAGACCGGATTTTTTATAGAGACGCTCTAGCCGCCGACCTTTGGTTTTCAGGGAACGGAGTTCTGGAGTGAACCAGGGTGCAGAGTTGGAGAAGGAAACAGACCAGGTTTTTAAAGGAGCAACAGAGTTAAGGATGTTGGTGAGGCTGTTGTTGTAGAATGTGACAAGATTATCTGGGTTAGAAGAGTTGAAGGTGAATAAGGTATTATCAATATGAGATAAAAGAATGTCATGGTTGATGTTCTTGATATTACGGAAGGAAAGAGTGCGTTGAGGTTTCTCTCAGGAAAATTTAAGATTGACATTGAATGAAATCATCAGGTGATCAGTAAAAGGAAGTTCATCAGAAGAACAGTTAAGAAGAGAGAGTCTGGAGCAACAAAGTAAGTCAAAAGTGTGGCCCTTTATAGCCCCTTTCATAAGTCAAATCCGCACAATTGCCGCACAGACCAGTCCGGCTTTAATCCTCCCTGGGTCATTCATAGGACCACAGTTGAAGGCGGGCAGGTCCCGCTCACATAAACGTGTTCAGAAATGAACCCATAGCGCGGATCCAAAAGAGGCGTGGAGCAGAGCTCAACTGAGCATGAACTGGACGGCAACATATTTATTGTGGGACAGACGTCAGACATTTACAAGTTGTCGTTTCGTGTCATTTTTAATATTTCCTCAGTAATATATCTACTGTCTCCCTCCAGCGTGTGCACACACACAGCTCCTCCGCTGCTCAGAGAGAGAGGGTGGGGAGAGCGAAACTAACGTTTACAAGTTGCTGTTTCATGTCATTTTTAATATTCCCTTGTTAATAAATCTGCTTGTTGATTAATCCTGCGGTCGCTCACTGATATCATCATATTCTGCATTTGACACAGTAGACCACACTGTTCTTCTATCTCGCCTTCAACATTAGCTGTGTTTCCATCCATTTTCATTTCGTATTTTGAGCTACCTCGCAAATATGTAAATACAAATTAATGCAGATCAGAAGTGTTTCCATCTACTGGCTTGAAGCGCTTCTACCAAGCCGCGCACAGCGTCATTACGTCAGACGTCAGCACTGCGCATGTCTACAGTAAACAGGAAGTAGCGGTTGAAAACAGAACCCGGCCACACATCTCGTCAAAATCGAGAGAATATTTCAGGTACGTGTTGCTATCGGGCGAGTTGTATTTATTCTGTCATGCCAACTAGTTTTAGCGATGTTACATGTTGTCCGGAGCGGAAACAGCTGAACGTCACGTGACGTGAATTTTCGCTACGTCAGAAATGTGTCGGAAAATGTGTTTCCATTTGTCGTTTAGCGCATCTCAAATCCCAAAAACCACCTCAAGCGAGCGTAAAAACTTTTTAGCGTAATTCAGGAAGTAACCTCGCAATTTGCCGTTTCCATTAAGCTTTTCTGCTGCGCTATTTCAAATTGCGCAGCTAGAAACCTTGATGGAAACACGACTATAATGTTGGAATTTCTGGTACAACACTCAAGTGGTTCACTGCCTACTTGACCGACAGAACATTCTCTGTCATGGTGGACACTCTTTCTTCCTCCACTGCCGTTCTCTCTTGTGGTGTGCCACAGGGTTCTATTCTTGGTCCTCTCCTCTTCTCACTGTACATGTTGCCCCTCGGATCAATAATGGCCAGACATAATTTTTCTTTTCATTGCTTTCTCTTCTGGCACTTGGCAAAGCAGGTCGCTTCTCTTTCTGCTCCTCTCCTCCCTAACGCCAAAATTACACCACACGCGTTCTGGCTCCGCCCCACTCCGGTCCGACCTCCGCAGCAAATACGCACCCATTATAATCAATGACAGAATTTACACTGGCTCCGCACGGCGGCGGCGAGCTGCGGAGAGCGGACGGCAGTCCGTCAAAATTAGAAATTTTTCTATTTCTGCCGGACGCCGGAGCTGTGCCGGAGTCAACTTTTGAAGATTACGTCGCACCAACAGGAAAAGGAACGAGCACAACTTCCGTATTTACAAAATAAAATCACCACGGGCGGACTTAATCCTAGCTCTATACGGATTTATTTGTACAAAAATGCTTTCAAACTATCATTTATGACTACGCCTACAAACGCAATACAAGAAATAAATAAATAAATAAAGTATTTTATTCTGAAATGTAATACATCACTTCCTGTTGCTCAAACCATGTCCTGTCGCTCATTTACGAGAGAAGATCAAGGCAGCAGTCTCTACTGTTGTTCTCCTTCTTCCACCGAATGAATTGTTTTGTTCTGACTTACTTATTTATCACTTGATTTATCGCGCGATCCCGCAAATCCCGCGCATGCGTCTAGGAGCGGCGCATGCAGGCGGACCTGAGCTGAGCGGAGGTCGTGGAAATTGGAGTTTGAGACGCTGAGCTGCGACCTGCGGAGCGGAGCGGACCGTATGTAGTGTAATTTTGGGGTAAGTTTTCCTCCCCCTGCTTTTGCATTTTGTCTCGTCTGTAACTCTTCAGCGCTCACTCGAACCAATTTGAAATGGATTTAATTGCGTGGGCTGTTTCCTCTATCGATAAAATTTTTTCCACATAGCGCTCCGGACCAAGAGAACCGACGTGCCCCCTCGACACGCATGCAGTGGGCTACATTATGGACTCGTGGGACGAGTGGAAGTTAATGTGTCTGACCGTTCTTTCTGTCGAAGACGTGGAAGATTTGTGGATTATTGGAATATTGGTGGCAGCTGCTCTGCTTTTTGGCATTGGCGGAGGTTTCTGCTACTGGAAGCTGAGGGAGACTGCCGCGGCGATCAACGCGCTGGCGAAACTTCCTGCTCAACAAGATTCTTTGATCCGGGCTATGACCTCAACGACCCAGCTGTTGTACGAGCTGAATCGCACGATGGGAGCAGTGGTGGACAGCCGCGGACCTGCAGTGCGTTTTGGGACTCGTTTACAGCCGACCGGGCTTCATCAGGGCACAGATGGGGATTTGTAGCTCGGAACCTCACATGATTCGGCGATTTGGACCTAGACAGCACCTGGACTTCAAGGCTGCAGTCAAAGTACACTGTAGCCTGGCCTGAAAATAAATAAAGCAACTAATCTAATCGGGACTCAGAGCAACCTTGAAAAGAGGCTGACTGGAAACTTCTCCTGGAGTCGAAAGCTGTTGAAAACTGTCGCTGCCCCCCCTCCCCCCAGAGGTCTCTGTGTGCATTCAGATGGAGCCGAGCTGAGGCCATCTGCAGACTGTGCTTATCTGAAATGATTACTCACGGACTATCTCCCTGCTTGCCATCAAATGCAACATGTCTTTGTCTTTATCCGTGCTGAAGCTGGTAGAGTTTTTTCGACTTTATCATAGAGTGTCCTAAGACAAAATGTGATAGATTCTTTTTTGAATACCAATGATTATCCGACTGTATGTTCCTTTTTCCATATCTGATTGTTGGCGGCGCGGTTTAATTACTGCTGCGGCTTCCGTGCGTACGTCCCTCTTCGGATGGTGCGCGCGCCAATTGCAAAACTTTGTACTGTACCTTGGTGCAAATATGCCAATAAAGATATATTCTATTCTATTCTATTACAGCAAATCGTTCAGATCCTGAAGCAGAAAAGCAGACCCAGACCATCACACTACCACCTCAATGTTTGACTGTAGCTGTTTTTTTTTCTGATACAGTGCTACTTTTATGTCAGAAGTAACAGGACGCACACCTATCTAGAAACTTCCACTTTGGTCTCATCGGTCCACAGATTATTTTTCCAGGAGTGGTTTTGGCATTGGTGCTCTCCGATGGAAGCAGTTTTTACCTTTAATGTCTCTTTTTGTCAAATCATAACCTTTGACCTTTACTGGGGTGAGTAGGGCCTTAAGATATTGTTCAGGGATCTTTAGGGATGTCTGGATCAGTTGTCGATGCACTCATGGAGTTCTGGTCAACTGGTCACTCGTGAGAAGGTTCACCACTGTCCTGTGCTTTCTCCACATGTGGATAATGGATGTGTTCCAGTGATTGCTTGATTCTAAAGGTCTGACAGTAATCATGTTTGTCTGGAGCTGGTAAAACTGAACTAACATTTCTAAAAAGTGTGGCTAATCAGTTAATTCATGATTTAACAAGAGGGCAAATTATGTTTTTACTCTGTGTCACTTTGGTTTGGGTTGCTTTTTTAAATTTTAATGAATTAAATCATCATTTAAAAACTGTATTTTCTATTTACTCAGGTTATTTTTGTCCTATTTTAACATTTGTATCATAATCCAAAACATGTAAGTGTGACAAAAAGTAAAACAAAAATAACTAGAGAAATTACATGTCCTGCGAAAATTCAGTGTGAATGCTTATTGCTGAAAAACAGCTGAAATTAGCTTAAAAAAACATGCTGACTTGTAGCTGAAATGAAAGAACAAGCCTTAATTAGCTGAAGAAAGCAGAAAAAAATAAATTTTCGTTGAATTAAGTTTAAATTAGCAGAAATGAGCACAAAAATTAGGATGTTAGCTAAAAAATAAGCTGAAATTAGCAACAACAAAAAAAGGCTGAAAAGTAGCAAAAAAATGTAAAGAAGCTTGAACTACCAGAAGGAAGTGGAAAGAGCTGCAATGAGCTTAAAACATTTTGGAATTAGCTGAAAAGGCTAAAGTTAGCATAAAACAGCTAAATAGTAACTGAAATAGCAGAAAAAAAGCTGAAACTAGCAGAAGAAAGCTGAAAGGAGCAGAACAAGCTACACAATCCATAAGAAGAAATAGCATAAAACTACTAAATAGTAGCTGAAATAGCAGAAAAAGATGAAAGTTGAAAAAAGCTGAAAGGAACATAAGCTGAAATTAGCAGCAAGTAGAAGAAGAACAAAATGTTGTAGATAGCAGAAAGGAATTGAAAAAAGCATGAAAAGGCTGGAAAAAAAACAGCTGAAATTAGCTGACAGTAGCTGAAAAAAAGTTTAAATTAGCAGAAGAAAGCTGAAAAAAGCTGAAGCAGAACAAAACGTGAAAGCAGCAGTAAAAGGTTGTAAACAGATTTAAATATTTGATGGATGTAAAATGAGCTCAATTCATTTTCTATGAGGAAAAAAATGGCAGAAAAGGCTAAATATTTCAAAAAGCTAAAGATGCACCAATACCTAAACTCATAAAAGGATTGTCCTGAACGTTTAGACTTACAATTTGTTAAATAGCTTAAAAACGGCAGTACGAGAATCGTGTTCAAAAACATATGGAAGAAAAATGGAAAGCTTCATTATTACAGGTAAATAGGCAAATTCTTCTTCCCCACATTGTAGGTAAAATGTTTAAATGTCAAATCCTGGTCAGCTTGTGTTCACAGAGCAGAGTAAATTTAAAAATAGTTGAATTTCCCCCACACCTTTCCCACAACAGGTTTGTGTGCAACAAGACAAGACAGAAATAAAATGAGAACGGTGACTTACACCACTCGTCCTGGATGGGGAGGAAGGCCCTGTCACCGTTCTCCCTGATCATCTCTTCGATCCGATCCAGCAGAAGCGACACACTCCTGTCCTTCTCAGGCGTCTTACTGTCCAGAACGTGGTAATAGTTCCCACAGTGCTCCAGCAGTCTCTGCAGCTCCCGGCCCCCTCTCAGGATGTGCTCCTCGATGGGGGTGAGTCCCAGCCAGTCCCCACAGCTGAACAGCACCATGGTGTGGAGGCACGCGCTGTCACCAAACAGAGTCTCTATGTGAGCCAGGAGCGTCCTCCTCTTCCTGGCGGTGAGCGACGAGACGACGGGCAGGACCAGCAGCAGGGTGTGGGGTCCTGGTCGCAGCAGGGCGGCCCCTCGCTGCGTCTCCTGTCGGATCCGCTTCGGGGTCCGCCTTACTGAGAACCAGTCCCAGCCTGGGGTGTCGACGATGGTGACGCGACGGCCGCAAACGAGCGCTTGTCTTCTGAGGCACAGCTCCGTCTCCTGACCCGACTCAAAAAACCGACGGCCCAGGATGGTGTTCCCCACGGAGCTCTTCCCTACGCCCTTCCAGCCCAGTAACAGCAACCTCAACTCTGTACGCACAGAAGATAAACAACAACAAAGTGAAGAAATCACATACACAGCATCAAAGTTACTGCAAGCACAACTAGAACCAACTAGACAAATTGTATTTCCTCTGCTGAGAAACAGCTGAAAATAACTAAAAAAAACATGCTGAAATGGAAGAACAAGCCTAAATTAGAAGAAGAAAACAGAAAGAACACATAGTTGCTGAATTAAGTTTAAATAAGCAGAAATGAGGCCAAAAATTAGGACGTTAAAAAAAGAAGCTGAATTAAACAAAGAAAATGGCTAAAAAGTACCATAGCTGAAAGGCAGAAAGAAGCTTAAACTTCCAGAAGGAAGCAGGCTACAATTAGCATAAAACGGCTAAGTAGTAGCAGAAATAGCAGGAAAATGTTGAAACTAACATAATTAAGTTATATGAAGCATAACAAGCTGAAATTGTCAGAAAGAAGTTAATAAGGCTGAAAGTAGCAGAAATTACCAACAACTTGAATTTATCTGAAAACAGCCGAAATTAGCTAAAAATGCTAACAAAGTAACTGAAAAGTTAGAACAAGCTTAAGAAAGCAGAAAGAACATTTGCCAAATTAGGCTGAAAGAAGCAGAAATGAGCACAAAAAGGTGGAAATTATCTGAAAAAAGCTGAAATTAGAAAAAAAGCTGAAAGTAGCTTGAAAGGAAGAAAGAATTTTAAATTACCAGAAGGAAGTGGAGAGAGCACATTTTTGCTGAATTGGGGAAAGTTGCAATTAGTGCAAAAAAAATGTGGCATTAACTGAAAAGCTAAAATTAGCATAAGACAGCTAAATAGTAACTGAAATAGCAGAAAAAGTTGAAAGCTGCATATATAAGCTGAAAGGAGCAGAACAAGCTGAAATCAGCAGAAAGAAGTTAGAAGAATCACACAAAGTATGTAGTTAGCAGAAAGAATCTGAAAGGTGCACAAAACAGCTGAACAAAAGCTGAAAGTAGCTGAAAAAAGGTTTAGATTTACACAAGGAAGCTGAAAGAAGAACAAAATGTGAAAGGAGCATTAAAAGGTTGTAAACACATCCAAACAGTTCAAGGAGGTTAAATGAGCTCAGGTCATTTTCTATGAGGAAAAATAAATGACAGAAAAGGCTAAATACTTGAAAAAGCTAAAGTTGCACCAATATAAAAAGTCTTAGCAGGATTGTCCTGAAAGAGCTGAACGTTTTGATTTATGATTTGTTGAAATAGCACAAAAATAGTGGAACGAGAAAGATGCACAGAAGAAAACTGGATCACAATGGAGTGACTGCTTCATAAACGTTCGCACAACTAGAGCGTCTCGTGGTATTTTTGGTTTCCTGCGAACAACTTCACAGCAGCTGCACACTTTACTCCCTCCTTTACTGCATGACTCGCTCTTTCACACACTAATACACACAAACACTGTGAAACTGCCTCGCACCTCTAGGCGGTCCGCCAATCATCTGCTCCCTCTGCCTGGCATGCTCCTCCATCCTCATCCTCTCTTCCTCCAGAGCTCTCCTGGCCTGCTCCTCCTCCAGTAAAATCAATTCATTCACCTCAAAGTACCAGCCTGCGTGAAGGCAGAAATAAATTATTCCCTCCTGTGAAGCTGGCTCTGAAACACAAACAGTGCTTTGATCATCGTAGAAAACGCAGAAGAACTGTAAATGCTGTGTTGCTTTTACAACAGCGCAAATTAAAAAAGCCCATCATGTCTGCTCTAAACTAGGGATGCACCGATCCACATGTCTTACTTCCGATCCGATACCGATACTTAAATCTGGGTATCGACCGATACCGATACTTTCCGATCCGATACGGTTCAGGTATATGAGGCTGTAATAATGAATTTTTTGATCTGAGACTACCGTCTTAACATTGTGTGAGTTAAACCCAATGAAGACACTCTGGGCCTCACAACAGGAAACCCAAACTTTAACAGCACACAAGAGGCAGGTCTATATCACAGACATCCTTCTCACTCATGGTGCAGCTGGAAAACTAAAATACAGCTATGCATTATGGGAAAGACAACAAAATCCACTCCCATAGTGGGTAAGGGGAGTGGACTGTGTTGTCTTTCCCATAATGCTTAGTGGTTTTTCAGTTGTCCATCTCACTCATGGTGCAGCTGGAAAACTAAAATACCGCTAAGAATTATGGGAAAGACAACAAAATCCACTCCCGTAGTGGTTAAGGGGAGTGGACTGTGTTGTCTTTCCCATAATGCTTATCGGTTTTTCAGTTTTCCAGCTGCACCATGAGTGAGAAGGACGTCTGTGATATAGACCTGCCTCTTGTGTGCTGTTAGTTTGGGTGTTTCCTGTTGTGAGGCCCAGGGTGTCTTCATTGGGTTTAACTCACACAATGTTAAGACGGCAGTAACAGAATATGGTGGAACACAAGTGCTCTTTATTAAGCCGGATCGGAAATATCGGCAGGTTGGATCGGAAAATCCGATACTTAAATTATGCTGGTATCGGACGCCAATACTGGATCGGATCGGCCCCATCCCTACTCTAAACACGCAAGAAGAAAATCTGCCAAACCTTGGTTTTCGGTGATCATTTCCTCCACCTTCTCCATCAGCTCGGGTACTTGAGTGTTCTCCTCTGCGTCTTTTCGAGTGTTATCAAAGGCATGATACCTGCAAGAAAAAGGAGCATTTTAGTAAAAGCCACGCTGCTAAAAATGCACAAAACATCCATCGGACTTGTACGGTTCACAGAAATACACGGTTTCAAGTAGTCTGATGAAACAACGATGAGGCGACCGTGTTTCCTCAGCCTTTGTGATCAGAGTGAAGTTTTATTAAACGGTGAGTCGTGTCGTTTGAGCCTTGAACCACATCAGAAATTAAAAGGCCTGCTTCTCTCAGCCTCTGTCATTTTGATGTTGAGATAGTTCAGATCATTGGAAGTGGGGTTTTGTGGTAAAGTTATGATCAATTAACATCTTACCTGTTGTAGATTGCGCTCTGAAAATCGACGTGTGTTGCTGTCATCTTAAAACACCAATGAATTCCCAAAAAAATCTTTACACTGTTGTCAATTTCACATTGAACAGATACAGTAGTTACATATAAGTATGTGATTATCTGCAGGCTTAAATAGCAGCTGCAGCAGTTAGCTGCAGCATTTTCACTGTAGCTAGGGACGATTTTAGCAGGAATTATTTCAGCTGAATGAATTGCTTAATGCAAAAACAACAGTGCAAAAGTTTAAATATTTGTACATATAAAAGTTTTAAGACTTGAGTTGTTTCAAGATGGCGGCAATCCATTTTGTCTCGCTTTGTTCGGACTAGTCGTTAGCTCATCTGTTCGGTTGGGTTAGCTATCTACAACAGGTAAGCTATAAGCTGTTGTTAATTTTTCAACAGAGCCCCCACTTCTAAACATCCAAACTTTTAACAGGAAGCAAAACGTGAAGGTTTAAGTGGTCACTGGTGTAAATACAATTACATGGTAAAAGGAACAAAATTTGAAGCTTGAGTTGTAGGAAATATACTACAAGAAAATTGAACACGGCACTAAAAATATTTACTTTACTTCGGCTTTTATACAAACCAGATTCCAAAAAAGATGGGACACTGAACAAATTGTGAATAAAAACTGAATGCAATGATGTGGAGGTGCCAACATCTAATATTTTATTCAGAATAGAACACAAATCACAGATCAAAAGTTTAAACTGAGAGAATGTATCATTTTAAGGGAAAAATATGTTGTTTCAAAATTTCATGGCGTCAACAAATCCCAAAAAAGTTGGGACAAGTCCATTTTTACCACTGTGTGGCATCCCCCCTTCTTCTTACAACACTCAACAGACGTCTGGGGACAGAGGAGACCAGTTTCTCAAGTTTAGAAATAGGAATGCTCTCCCATTCATGTCTAATACAGGCCTCTAACTGTTCAATCGTCTTGGGCCTTCTTTGTTGCACCTTCCTCTTTATGATGCACCAAATGTTCTCTATAGGTGAAACATCTGGACTGCAGGCTGGACATTTCAGTACCGGATCCTTCTCCTACGTAGCCATGATGTTGTGATTGCTGCAGAATGTGGTCTGGCATTATCTTGTTGAAAAATGCAGGGTCTTCCCTGAAAGAGATGACATCTAGATGGAGCATATGTTGTTCTAGAACCTGAACATAGTTCTCTGCATTAATGGTGTCTTTCCAGACATGCAAGCTGCCCATGCCACAAGCGCTCATGCAACCCCATACCATCAGTGATGCAGGCTTCTGAACGGAGCGTTGATAACAACTTGGGCTATCCTTGTCCTCTCTGGTCTGGATGACATGGCGTCCCAGTGTTCCATAAAGAACTTCAAATCGTGACTCATCTGACACAGAACAGTCTTCCATTTTGCCACACTCCATTTTAAATGACCCCTGGCCCAGTGCAAACGTCTGAGCTTGTGGAGCTTGCTTAGAAATGGCTTCCTCTTTGCACTGTAGAGTTTCAGCTGGCAACGGGGCACGGTGGATTGTGTTCACTGACAATGCTTTCTGGAAGTATTCCTGAGCCCATTCTGTTATTTCCTTGACAGTGGCATTCCTGTTTGAGGTGCAGTGACGTTTAAGGGCCCGGAGATCACGAGCATCCAGTAGAGTTTTACGGCCTTGACCCTTACACACAGCGATTGTTCCAGATTCTCTGAATCTTTTGATGATGTTATGCACGGTTGATGATGATAACTTAAAAGTCTTTGCTATTTTACGCTGGGTAACACCATTCTGGTATTGCTGCACTATCTTTCTGCGCAACAATGGTGGAATTGGTGATCCTCTTACCATCTTGGCTTCTGAGAGACACTGACACTCTGAGAAGCTCTTTTTATACCCAATCATGTTGTCAATTGACCTAATAGTGTTAATTGGTCTTCCAGCTGTTCTTTATATGCTCAACTTCCTTTTTCCAGCCACTTATTGCTACTTGTCCCAACTTTTATTTGTTGACACTGTGAAATTTTGAATCAACATAGTTTTCCTTTAAAATGTTAAATTTACTCAGATTAAACTTTTGATCTGTCATCTATGTTCTATTACAAATAAAATATTGACATTTGCAATCTCCACATCATTGCATTCAGTTTTTATTCACAATTTGTTTAGTGTCCCAACTTTTTTGGAATCCGGTTTGTAGTTTAAAGGTTCAGTCTGCAGTTTCTGTAGAACAGCAGCACTTAGAAAAAATTTCAACAAGCAAAGCATTCTGATCCCTCCCCCTCAGAGCCATATATGGCTCTGCCCCCTTGTGGTCTGTTGAAATTTGAATTCAAGCTCTGTTTTTATTGGCTGATTCAAATTCAAGCTCGGTTTTTATTGGCTGGTTACAAACTTTGTTTTTATTGGCTGGAAAATGGCGGGTCACTTTTTCTTTTTAGAAATGCTTATTTACCACCTGGAGAAGCAAGGGGACAATATTTTTTTTTTAGTTTTTTCAGAGATTACCTCTCTAACATCAATCTAGTGACAGAGTGAAGAAATATGTTAAAAATATATTGTTAGAAAAGTTACATATAGCAGCTTTAAATCCAAGATATTTGTTTTGTCAAGTTAACCCTATGTGTTCTTACAAAACTACTCGTGAATTTTAGATGCTGAACATATAAAACATTAAACCAGTTTGAATTTAGGGGGTAAAAACTACGCAGGTAAAAACAGCAGTTTTTACAGTGCAGGTCCCCTCACAGTGGATCAGGACCCACTACAACATCATAAATCAATCAGACGATCTTTGAAGGGTCATGGCCGAGTCCTCAGGTGTTTATTATGAGCACAGTTGGCTCCACATGACGTGTGACCCAGTGCGACAGCTTCACTACGGGTTCTGAGCATGCACAAAACGTCTGTAGCGAGGTAGCACCTTGGTGGAGACTCACGTCCATGACGTGAAGCCCACATGCACCAGCACGGTTAACTGTTTGTAATCTGAAGCAGAAATAATCAGCCTAGCCTCATGCCTAAGCTACAACCCCATCTCACCCCACCATGCCTGCAGCGCTCGAGGTAAGTTACATTACACAGCTCTCACTGCGGCACCGAGAGCTCACCCTTCAGCCGCCTTTAAGACCCTCAGCAAGAAGCGCTTGTTCTCATCATGGCCGCCTGCTGCATGAGACAGGAAGAAGGGTGTGTGGGTGAGATTCTGCACAAAAACAACCTCCACCCTCGTCCTTCCATGCTGATGAATAATGTTTTCTCCTCCACAGAAACGAGACCAGAGTCAGACCTGAGGATTCAGGCTGTCAGCCTGGAATGTCTTTTGAATATATCCGACCCTGATGAGAGAATAAATTGAAAAATACAGAGCTACTCAAATCATGGATTTTACCCTTGAAATACTATTTGAATATTGGGTTTTATTTGTACTTTATACAACCAGAATCCATCTCACAAAATCTGCACTGTTCAGAGTACAGTTTTTTCTGGAATATAGGTCGCATTGTCCAATTATTGCCAAAGAAAGGGAAAAATCCATATATAGGTTGCACCTGAGTATAGGTCGCACCTACGTCAAAATGTGGACCGTGTTTAGCTCTGCTGCAAATGTCTGCCAAAGGAGCACACAGCAAGGCTTTTAAGAAGATTAACACTTAAAAACAATTATTTGTTTGATAAAAATTATAGCAAATATGTGTCTGAGCTGAACTTTTCTTTAATAAATGAATAATTTTAGCAGGATAAACACCTAAAAATATATTTGTTAGCTGACATTATTGTAAGAGTGTGTCTCAGTTTAATTTTTGTTAATAAATGATTACAAATCAGCTTATTTTATAAAAAGCCATAAATAGGTCGCACCTGAATATAGGTCGCAGGGCATGCAAAAATGATAAAACACCGCAACCAATATTCCGGAAAATACGGGTATGTGCCTGGCTTGTGTGTATTTTGCATGTTTTTTATGTTCCATAAATGGTTTTGTCAAAATTTGATTGCTTGCGAGACAAATACTTAACTTAAATATGAACTGCTGGCTGCTGAAGTGACAGAGCCTAAGGTCACCTAAAACTGCACTGTGAACTGGAGTGAGCCACGACAACTTTTCACGTTTATCTCGAGTTTGCACAGTTGTAATTGTCAGGTAACGGAAATAAGAAATAAAACCAACTAAGGCTCAAAAGAATCACAAACTGTAGTGTCAGATTCTACAAAGCACTTCCTAGACTCACGAGGCTTACCATATTTTTCGCCACATAAGTCGCATAAATTTGCAAGTCCTGTGACCTATACACCGAAGCGACTAATATATGTTTTTTCCAATATTTATAACCCAATTTTTGGCTGAAATCTGACGATTTCATTCATTCTGACATGGAAAATATTGAACACTACCATTTTCAGCTGCTAGAGGGCCCTCAAGTAATATGGCAAGCCAAGTGTCTCATTAATTGGTAAAAGTGGCTATTAAAAAGACATTTGGCTTGCCATACGCAGCCAACTTCGTCTCACTCCGGAACTGCTGGAGCAAATGTCACATCAGCTGCATTTCGCCGCACAGCATTTATTAAGTAAAAGTTCAACTGAGACACACCTTTACTATAAAGTCGAGCAAACAAATATTTTTAGGTGGTAACTTGTTAAATTTAGAAGAAATGCACTGCGAGTCCTCCCTCTGTGCACTCCCGCAGCCGCAATTTGATTTTTGAAATGCAGCTGATTTGACCATTAAAGTGCATTTACTAAGGAAAAGTTAGACTGAGACACACCTTTGTTATAATTTTGAGCAAACAAATAATTGTTTTTAAATATTAATCTTGTTAAATTTTTGTTAAAGTCCTCCCATGGACACTCCCTCGGCCGCCATTTGGCAGCCAATCGATTTTTGGCTCAACACTGGCCCACGTTTCCGGGTGGTCAGCGGTGATGCATAATAGATGCAACTTATATGGTGAAGTGACCTATTTATTTATTGTTTTCACTTTATTAGACATTTTTGGACTGATGGGACGTGTACGGCGGAAAGTACGGTGCAAGAAACATTTTGCAGAAAAACACCTGCACTTTAAAAGACCTGAAAACAATCTTTCATCTAGAAGTTATTTTGCTTCTCTTTAAGTTTATTGTTAAACTGCTGCATTGTTTTGTTCCAAACAAGAGTGTGGGAGTTCTGCTCTGCCAGCTCCTGCACCTGCCAGACTCTAATTAGCAACACCTGTGGGTCGTCGACTTGATGAGCATGAGGAGCATAAAAGGCCTCAGAAGACATGCACAGCCAGTGCTGGAGCATTACCTGCCGACAGTAGTCTTGTTCTTACCTTCTGTACGTGTTTAAAACTAAACATGAATGATTTGTGTTTTACTCCAGTGAGTTACCTTTGATGCTCTCCTGTTTCCTGTTTCCTCCTCTGTGCCTCCACGTCTTCCTACCACTCGCCTTACACCTGCATCTCCTTTGTCTGGAACTATTTGGCTCAACCCTCCCCATGTCTGACCCCGACCTTCACTGTAAGGAAGAACCGCAATATCATTATCGCCCTTTATGAGAAGGACTCCAACCACCTCTTTGCTCCTCAGGGTTCCAGTCCCCTCTCTACACTGTAAACTGATTCTGAGCCTCAGTCTGTTCCCATTGGTCCTTATAGCTGGGTATAGCCATAGTCACAGAAGTTCACTGATGACCTTTGATCCCACCAGTGCAGGTTGTTTTTGAAGAGTAAAGACAAAAATAATTTTAAAAATTCAAACACCGTACCTGCTCCCACACCTCTCCACCAGCCACTGCAGGGAGTCTCCCGTGTCGGCTATGTGCTCCTCTATAAATACACCATTGGGCAGCTTGTCCATTCCAGTGAAGAGGACCATGCAGTATCTCCAAGTCCCTCCACCCAAAGCTGACAGCTGCTCCTCTGCAGCCCTCCTATCTGTGTCGGTGAAGGGTCGGGTGACTGAAACCACTAGCAGGATGGCGTGGGGTCCAGGAGGGCAGAGGATGGCCCCCATGCATGGCCCCTCACTGTCCAGGCTTGGTGGAGGCTGTGCTGGGCTTGCTGACTCTGCGCCAGCATTGTTGTCAGTGTCAGCTTCTTCGTTGTCAGCGGGGATGGCCCATGATGGAGTGTCGACCACCGTCACACGTCGGCCGAAGATCTCCGTTTGGCCCACGTTGCTGTGTGTGGTCTCCGTCCCAGCATCGAAGAACTCGTCCCCCAGGATGGTGTTGGCAGAAGAGGTCTTGCCCGACTGTGGTCCCCCGAGGATGAGCAGTCGACGCTCAGGAGGATGGCGGCCTCGATGTTCTTCTGTTGTAAAACACAATGATCAAACGAAAGCTTGTATGCAAAGTAAGATCTAAAGGAAAACGAGAAGCTCTAGGACTTTTGTCTGGAGAGTCAAGAAAATGTGACACCTGAGGTCAGGAATCCCACAAGATGAAGACATCAGGCTGGACTGGATACTGGGATTACACAAACAGCTCTGTATTGGTTTAAATCCTATTTATCTGATAGATTCCAATTAGTAAATAATGAATCTTCTTCATACACCAAAGTTAGTCATGAAGTTTCTCAGAGTTCAGTGCTTGGCTCAATACTTTTTACCTTATATATGCTTCCATTAGGTAAAGTTATTGAACAGCATGGGATACATTTTCATTGTTATGCTGATGATGCACAATTATATTTATCCATGAAACCCAAGTAATCCAATCAGTCACTTAGACTACAAACATGTCTTAAAAGATATAAAAACATGGGTGACCCTACCATTTCTGCTTTTGAACTCAGACAAGACTGAGGTTTTAGTTTTTGGACCTGAGCACCTTAGGAATAACATTTTCAGTCTTTTTCCCTCCTTAGATGGCATTAATCTGGCATCCAGCTCTAATGTTAAAAATCTTGGTGTTATTTTTGATCAGGACATGTCTTTTATCTCCCACATTAAAAACATTACTAGAACTGTCTTCTTCCACCTGTGTAATATCACTAAATTTTGAAGCATCTTATCTAAAAATGATGCAGAAAACCTGGTTCATAAATTTGTCACGTCTAGACTGGACTATTTCAATGGTTTATTATCTGGGTGTCCAAATACTTATTTAAAACATCTCCAGTTTATCCAAAATGCTGCTGCCAGAGTCTTAACTGGAGTTAGTAGGAGAGATCATATCTCTCCAGTTTTAACTTCTCTCCATTGGCTCCCTGTTTTTCACCACTCACTCTCGTGCAAGACGGATACATTTCTTACCTCGCCCACCCTCCTCCTGCTTTTTTGCTCTCTGTCTTGTATATCAGAGCTCCTATTTACACATCTTCCAAACCAAACTCTACTGTCATGGATCTGGTCAGATGGACTTTCAACGCAATCGATAAAAAAATGTCAACAAAGCAACAGAGTCCTGGAGAACCCTCATGCCCCGCTGAGATGCATGCGGCAGGATACATCATGTCTGCAGGGTTGGTTTGTGCTTTGAGCACTCAAAATCAGCTGATTTATGAGCTAAACCATAAGATGGAAGCAATTTGTGAGAATCGCAGGCCACATGCCGCTTCTGGGCTTCACCAGCATGTTGGGAACAACTTTGGAGGGAGCTTATGAGCACGGAGTAGTGGAATGCCCACAAATCTGGCCATTTTGGATCGAAAGTACCAGCAGAACTCAAGGCTGATGAGAAACAACAGTCTGCCTGAAAAAAATCAACAATTGTGGCTTATCTGAATCGGACTCCCCAGTTTGGCCTTGAAGCAGGCCAACGTATCAAATTTCTCCTGGGATATATGTAAACTAAGGAAGCTGTCTGTCACAACCCCCACCCCCACCCCACCCAGGACTTCTGTGAACACTTATCAGAGCTGTACCGACTGACACCAACATCTTAACAGGACTATGGGCTATCTGGAAGTGCTTCATGGACAAATCTTACTGTCTTGTTTTCAAATGCATATGTAATGTGTCTATGCATGTGCGTGCTGGTAGAGTATTTTTGATGTCTTAAATCATGTCCTGATAAGGACAAGGTGTGAAGAAATATTTCTTTGTAATACCACCATACACTCTTCATGGCTTTTTCCCCTTTCCCTATCTAAAAGAATAAGGGGCCGCGCTCTCAGGAGCAGCTGCGAGGTGCACTCCGCCCATCTTTCAGACGACTGTACAAACATAATCTCATCGGTACAATGACAATAAAGCTTTCAAATTCAGAATTGAATTCAAAATCTTACGTCTAACCTACAAAACCCTCAACAACCTAGCTCCATCTTATATTAGAGATCTTATTGTTCCATATTTTGCTAACAGAGCACTTCCATCTCAGACTACCGGCTTACTTGTGATTCCTAGTTTCCAAAAGCAGAATGGGAGGAAGATCTTCCAGTTATCAAGCTCCTCTCTTGTGGAAACAACTTCCAGTTTCTGTCCATGAGGCTGACACATTGTCCAGTTTTTAAACTTTCTTTTTGATGAATCCTATAGTTAGGGTTGGCTTGTTATACTGCTATAGTTTTAGACTACTGGAGGACAAATTGACCACATTTCTTAAAATGAATTGTTAAAGTTGAATATTTTCATTTTATACTATTTCTGTCGTACCGTGTGATTCTTGACCTGCCATTGTGTAGCTGTTCCTCCTTCCTGTTCCTCTTAAACCCAGCGGGTCAAAGCAGATGGCTGCTCATCCTGAGCCTGGTTCTGCTAAAGGTTTCTTCTTTGTGAGAGAGTTTTTTTCCTTTCCACTGTCGCCTTCATACTTGTTCAAGATGAGAGTTCTGCAATGGAGTTAAACTCAAAGCAGTCTGCTCCTCAGATAAATAGTATTTTTTTTATATACAAGCCCAAAACCAGAAAAGTTGGCACGTTGTGGAAATCGCAAATAAAAACAGAATACAATGACTTGCAAATCTTTTTCAACCTATATTCAATTGAACACACTGCAAAGACCACATACTTAACGTTCGAACTGGTAAACTTTGTTATTTTTTGCAATTATTAGCTCATTTGGAATTTGATGCCTGCAACATGTTTCAAAAAAGCTGGCACAAGTGACAAAGAAGACAGAGAAATTTGAGGAATGCTCATCAAACACTTATTTGGAATATCCCACAGGTGAACATGCAAATTGGGAACAGGTGGGTGCCATGATTGGGTATAAAAGCAGCTTCCTTGACATGCTCAGTCATCCACATAGAAGGATGGGGCGAGGGTCACCACTCTGTGAACAAATGCGTGGGCAAATTGTCGAACAGTTCAAGAACAACTTTTCTCAACGAGCTATTGCAAGGAATTTAGGAATTTCACCATCTACGGTCCGTAATATCATCAAAAGGTTCAGAGAATCTGGAGAAATCACTACACGTAAGGGGCAAGGCCGAAAACCAACATTGAATGCCCGTGACCTTCGATCCCTCAGGCGGTACTGCATCAAAAACCGACATCAGTGTGTAAAAGATATCACCACATGGGCTCAGGAATACTTCAGAAAACCACTGTCAGTAACTACAGTTCGTCGCTACATCTGTAAGTGCAAGTTAAAGCTCTACTATGCAAAGCAAAAGCCATTCATCAACAAGATCCAGAAACGCCGCCGGCTTTGCTGGGCCCGAGCTCATCTGAGATGGACTGATGCAAAGTGGAAAAGTGTTCTGTGGTCTGATGAGTCCACATTTCAAATTGTCTTTGGAAACTGTGGACGTCGTGTCTTACGGACCAAAGAGGAAAAGAACCATCAGGACTGTTATAGGCGCAAAGTTCAAAAGCCAGCATCTGTGATGGTATGGGGGTGCATTAGTGCCCAAGGCATGGGTAACTTACACATCTGTGAAGGCACCATTAATGCTGAAAGGTACATACAGGTTTTGGAGCAACATATGCTGCCATCCAAGCGACGTCTTTTTCATGGACGCCCCAGCTTATTTCAGCAAGACAATGCCAAGCCACATTCTGCACGTGTTACAACAGCGTGGCTTCGTAGCAAAAGAGTGCGGGTCCTCCCCTGGCCTGCCTGCAGTCCAGACCTGTCCCCCATTGAAAATGTGTGGCGCATTATGAAACGTAAAATACGACAACGGAGACCCCGGACTGTTGAACAACTTAAGCTGTACATCAAGCAAGAATGGGGAAGAATTCCACCTGAAAAGCTTCAAAAATTGGTCTCCTCAGTTCCCAAACGTTTACTGAGTGTTGTTAAAAGGAAAGGCGATGTAACACAGTGGTAAATATGTCCCTGTGCCAACTTTTTTGCAATGTGTTGCTGCCATTGAATTCTAAGTTAATGGTTATTTGCAAAACAAAATAAAGTTTCTCCGTTCGAACATTAAATATATTGTCTTTGCATTCTATTCAGTTGAATATGGGTTGAAAAAGATTTGCAAGTCATTGTATTCTGTTTTTATTTGCGATTTGCACAACGTGCCAACTTTTCTGGTTTTGGGCTTGTAGATATGAGAATGTTTCTGTTCAGTGCCCTGAGATTTCTGTTGTGAATTGTCACTATATTCATTCATTCAACCTTTATTTAGTCAGGTAAATCTTTTGAACCTCATGGGCTCATTTACGAAAGCGACCTGCTAAAACTAAAGAACAATGAACAGCAATGGTAGAATTTCCTTAAACAATAAACAAACAAACAAACAATAAACAATAGAAAACAAAAGAGAGGGAAAAAAAAACAAAAAAAAACACAACAATTTTTTTTTTAATTTTTTTAACAAAGTATCAAAAAACTAGCAAAACATTATAAGGTAAACTGTATATAAATACAGTATGACATCATATACTGTACTGGTAAACTGAAGTGAAAACTGAGTTGACTCTCTTCATGAATGTGGTGCTGAAAACCCAGTTTGAAGGCAAGAAATCCAATTGAACTCTTTGTTCTTTATACAGGACATGACATGCAGTGAATATCCTCAAAAATGATTCATTTTACTTATTCTGACTGTAAATTATCCTTGTAGCGCTTTAAGAAAACTTTCGTTGTTCCTACACGCAGCTGAACCCTCTCAACACCTCTCGTTTTGCCCTTACTTCTCAAACGGCTGCTCTTTAATAAACTTGTTATCTCATGCTACCTTCTCTTCCATTCTCATCTTCACCTTTCTCTCTTCTCGAAACACGCTCTGTAATTTCCTACAATTGTTCTTTAACCTGAACAGAGTCATGAGGAATAACGCTGAGCTACTTCTTGAGAGAACTGCATATACGGAATAAGAAACACCCCAAGTAGGTTATAGTAGACGTTGTCATATAACAACAGTACCAGCTGTTTGTCAGGAGATGTGCTGGATGCACCATGAGGATGAGGAGGAGAAAAGTTCATTGATTCCTCTTGGCTTCTGACTGCTGATCAGACTTTCTGTGTGCGATGCTGATCTCTAACAGAGCAACAGTTCCTCACCTTTAGTGGAGACCAGAAGACAACCGGTGCAGAGAGTGATTAAAGGGATGGTGATGATGCAGAGTCTGAGCCAACTTACCGGAGTCAGAGGCAGAGGACACAGCAGCCATCTTGGGTGTAGAACCTCTGGCTTCCTCCTCCTCAGCCCCCGTCCTCCTTCTCGCCTCCACGGTGGATGCCTCTTCTTGCTTCTTCAGAGAACCGAGTGGGGGGTGCGAAAGGCTGCTCTTCGGATCCTTCTTCCTCTTCAACCCTCATTGCACTGCAGTGTTCTTCGCTCCATCCCACTCGAGCTCTCACTATTTTCTCTGATACTTTATCTTTAACAGCTTCGTGCAAGCCCTCTCCTGTCTTTTTCCTCTCGTCCCCCCAGCTCTTTCTTGGTGTTTTTCTTCTTCTTTATCTCTCCGAGCACGCAGGGAAGATTGTGCAATGCAGGAAACTTGGTGCTGCAGCAGCTTCAAGAGGAGGTCTTGTCATGATGTTGTTGTTCTGAGTAAAAGCAAGGGGGAAGCTGTTCCTCCCACTCTGTGCATCACCCAGCTGCGCCTCACACACTGCAGAGAGGGAGGGACAGAAAGAGGAGAGAGAGAGAGGGATCTGTTCAGTTCACAGCTGGATGTATTCCCCAGGTGCAGCTTCACACACAGACACAATCATTTATATAAGCCCCGAAACCGCAGGAAAACTAGGTTAACGTGAACGCAACACACGAGCTTACGTAATGCACAGCAGCAACTATAAATAGTAGAGAGCAGGAAGGTTTAAAAAAACAACAGAGCAGGAAGGTTTACAAAAAAACAACAACAGAGAGCAGGAAGGCGTTTTTGTTACCTCTCTCGGTTCAAAGCACGTCGGGGAGCATCTTCCTCTCTTTCTGGAGCAGGTGCGTCCCCCCCGAGTCTGTCTGCGTCAACAACGACGTTTACACGAAAACACGCTCCGGGCCCGAGCTGACACCTAGTGCACTCTGTGAACGGTTACTACGCTTTGAACCGATTTACTGACACACTAACACGTATTTTAGCCCTAATAACGCTTTAAGTGCTGCGGCTACGTCAACAAACGTCGAACATGTACGGAGAGACGGTGATTTGAGGAGCAGGAAGTGACGTCATGAATCACGACTGGCAGGAAACCATTGATAAATCTGGTAAACATCTTTTTTTTTTTTTAAAGAACTTTATTTAAGCAAAATTAGTATACATCAAATTAAACAAGAGAATGAAGTATACAACGCAATACAACAACCAACCAACCAAACAACCAAACAAACAAACAAACAAACAAACAAACAAACAAACAAACAAACAAACAAACAAACAAACAAACAAACAAACAGCCAGGGGCAGTGGTGGGATGTAACTACAAATACTTTGTTACTGTACTTAAGTACATTTTTCATGTATCTGTACTTTACTTAAGTAGAATTAAATGTGGGTACTTTTACTGCACTACATTTTACATGAAGTATCTGTACTTTCTACTACACTACATTGCTATAATGTGTTGAGTTACAAGTTACATTCATGTTGCAGTTTTTTGATTTGTCGTTAGTTTGAAAGTAACTGATGTTGAGAGGGGAGTTGGTCCATTGAATCACTGCAAAGTGGACAGGTAACATTAAACCCTCCTCCAAGAAGAGCTGGACCAATGATGTATATTCTAGTGTATATGACAGTGAGCTGGGAGCACCTACAGCACCACTAACACACCCAACATGGATTCCACTGTGGAGAGTCAGCTAGAAGATACAGTACACAACACCCACGGCCTTATTGAAAGATTATTGAAAGACTCTTGAAATATTATTGAAAGACTCTTGAAATATTATTGAAATATTATTGAAAGACTGTTCAGTGCATGTACAGCAGGACAGATTCTCTCTCCCAAAAGAGTCAGACTGGACTCAAAAACTTTTGAAAACAACTTCTTCTGAATTTGAACAATAAATTATTGCTGCATTATTAAAATGTGTCAGTTCATGGGATGTTTAGGAGACAAGAGATGGCTTGACACTCGGGTCTACGTTTCAAAAATGGTGTCAAGAAGTTAAAATATTGTTCACTATTGACCCATTACAAGGTTGACTAGACAGTATTTTAACTAGAGTTGATGACAAACTGGAGTTGAAATGATCAGTGTCTATTCCTTTGTTAGGTCTAATGCTCCTTTTTTCAGGCAGACAACTTTTACTTAAATGTGTTTACTGCAGTTAAAATGATACATTGGTTTTACTTTGTGTTAAATAAATAAACAAAGTTATACCGGTAATCGTTTCTGTTTCTTATTTTGCTTAATGACATTTATCTCTGCATGCATCCCTGAAATTCTGATGCACATAATCTCAAGTCCAAGTGTGAACTGTGTCACAGAGTAAACACAATAAAAACATGTATTATCTGCAGCATTGTTCATTAAAATGACTCAACACTATTAATGTATTACAGAAAATATACATGCAGTGGGCACACGTGATATTGTAGGCCATTGCATTAGTTAATACATTCAGCAAGTACTTTTACTTTAATACTTTAAGTATTTTTAAAAGCAAGTACTTATTTACTTTTACTTAAGTAAAAACATTAATATGGTACTTTTACTTTTACTAGAGTACATTTTTGTCTGTTTATTGGTACTTTTACTTAAGTACAGTGTTTGAGTACTTTCTCCACCACTGGCCAGGGGTGATAATTACAAAAGATGCAAAGATGTACATATTGAAATTGTCCTTAGAGCCTTTTCATTTGTAGAGTCTGTTATTGATTTGATATACAGTTCCATTTCTTGAACAAAAACAGAGAAAGGTGTTTTACAGGGAGTCCTCAACTTATGAACGAGTTCCGGACCTAAGGACCGTTCGTATGTCGAAAATGATGTAAGTTGGATCACATTAAAAAAAATTATTTATTATTTTTTATAAATGAATACATGTACAGTACTGTACAGTCACCAAGCACTTAGCCTATCCTAACACAGTTTTTAAAGATGAAGGAGTGAGTTGAATTGTCTCCCTTTCACATAAAGTGGAACTAGCTCCCTTTATGTGAATGGAGCCTGCTAGGGAGGAGGGAGACAATTCAACTCACTCCTTCATCTTTAAAAACTGTGTTAGGATAGGCTAAGTGCTTGGTGACTGTACAGTACTGTACATGTATTCATTTATAATTTTAAATTGTTTTTTAATGAGATGCGTGACGTAAGTCCGAAACGTCGTAACTCGGTGGCGTCGTAAGTCGAGGACTACCTGTATTAGCAAATTTACATTGATGAATATAAAATTTAGCAAAGAGGATTAGCAGGTTTATTATAAAGAAACGTTTAGCATCATTTCTATGGAATTTATAGAAAATAAATAAAACATTTTCCAAGCATAAGGAAAAATTCTTTAAAATATGGTCATTAATAAACCTGCTCAACTCAGACCAGAACCTATGTGCAAAGGGGCAGAGCCAAAAGTGTCACAGTTTCTGGATGGCCCTCACAGAAGCTGCAATTAAGGCTGAGTTATACTCGCGCTTTGGTCCGCTGGCCCTCTGCGCGCGAACTGTGCGCGCACTGATGCCGGGTACCCACTGGACGCGTCGAAACGCTCCTGCCGCCCCCTTTTGGCCGCTTGTCACTTTCACACAAAGCCACTGAAGACACGTCTGATGACGCGCACTGGGGGGAGGCAGAGGAGGGGGTCTGGCTCGTTTTCCGGGTCGGGTTGTTTGTTTCATGCTGCTGGCAGATAAAATCAGCAGCACGTGAGCCTCGTCACTACTTGAGTGGGTTTTCTACGAGCCGAACTGCAGCTCCGACAGTCTTTGTTGAGATTAAAACTTTTTTTATGTTTGGGGTGATCGTACGCTCGAGCGGACAGCGGCAACTGTAAAAATGCCAAGTTTCTTACCGGAGGCTGGTTCATTGGCTCGATGGGGTGAGTTTAAAAAGTCCAAAAAAAGTCCTGTTGTCGTTGCGTCATCACATAGCAGAGGCTCTCCCGATTGGTTGCTGCGCCGCGTCGAGCAGCAAAATATCAACTTTGTCGATCTTTGGCGGCTCGACGCTGCTCGATGCGTAGGTTGCTTCGGACGCGCGCGTGCGCGGAAAGGAACTGCCGCGTGCTGAAGCGCCGCTTCAAACACTCAAAACGCGCCGCTTCACGATTCGCCGTGTTTCGACACGTCTCCACATAGACTTTCAATGTAAACCGGCCGCTTCCGCTGGCCGAAACGCGTTTGGTCGGTACCCGGCATAAGCCGTGCGGCTTCTGCGTTTATGGTACATCCAGACCGAGCACGTTTCCAACGGCAAAAAAGCGCGAAACGCCTCGAGGTTGACGCACTGGACCCAGTGGTGTTCAAACCGGAACGTGAGCGGCGGCGGCGTGGCGGCGGGGGGGAGGAGTTAGCAGAGCTTAACTTGCTAAACGTGAAAAGTTCACAATTCAAAACTTACCCGATATCCCGACTTCCTCATTGGCACTCCGCCAGGCAAGGTCCTTTTTATTTCTCCTCCATACTTGAACACGACTTTGCGGGTTATTTCCGTGTCTCACAAACAATACGTCACACAGTTGCGCAACACCCGTCCCCTCGTTACCGCGTCACATAGCTGACTCCCTCTCTCTCCTCCCCAACTCTCCCTGATTGGTTGACAGACACGTTGAACGGCGAAATCTTCGACATGTTCAAGGCGAGCTGTGGAGGCTGCCGCGGGCTCACGTGCACGGAAAACGCTCAAATGCCACTTCCAAAACGCTCAACACGCACGTGACGCGACGCCCGACCCCTAGACGCGCCTGGAGGCGCGTCCCCCATTGACTTTGCATGTAAACCGGATGCTCCTGCAGCTCAAAACGCGTTCGGTCTGGATGTACCATTATAATTTCTATATAATTTATTTATATATATATATATATATATATTGTTCTTTGTTGTTTTAGTGAGTCAAATTGTTTTTTCTCATCCTGAGCATTTAATTATTCTGCTGACCTTGTATTAATCTGCATTTGATAAATAAACACGATTTGAACTTGGAACTTTTTTTTTTTTTTTCATTTTTGAGAAATCCCCCCCCAGTGGACATTTCACGGGCCGCCACTGGTATGAAGGCAACAGACCAGAAGTGATTTAAATATGAAAATGTAACAGTGGGATAGTCTGTGTGACGTTAATAATGTCCAGTTAACCAGTTAATTCAGGGTGTAATGGTGGGTACGGTAGTTACAGCCATACATATAAGTGGTCTAAGCCAACGTATGATGATTAAGTTGATTCAGGCAGTATATTTCAAACTGTACAGACATGAGCAAAAACATTATTGCTCACTCTTCACCATTAGAAGTGGGTGATAACAAACCTCAAAACATTTTTCAGCACCAATACAGGAAACCATCAAATCAGGGAAGTCTGTTTGAAACTGCTTTTTTCAATGAAATTATTGATATCTGACAGTGGAGCTGCTATATTTTTACCTCATCATTATTTGCTCTATCTCCACTTAAGATGGAGTGCTCCAAACTGTAAAATGAAGCAGTTCAGACACATTCTAAGAAGAACCATGCTGTACTGTACCATGTAAAATGGAGAAACTCCAAATCAGTCTCTGGGACTGACAATAAAAACTATCTGTGGCCCAGGTGGGGTGAAAACTCCAAACCTTCAATATTTTGACATGAACTTAAAGCCACAGGTTTAATGAAGATGAAATATCCTCATAATTTAGAAAGTAAATTCTACGCCAAAGAAAAACAATGAGGACGTGATTAAATACACGTCTCAACTACCCATCAGCATTAATCACAAAGCTGTCATGAAAATTGTAACTAATCCGAAAGGTAAGAAAGGATGAAGAATAAAAACACAACTTAAAATATGTGGGGAAAATTGATCTGCCTAATATAAATGAATGAACATGCAACCCAAATCACTTACAGATACAAGTTTAATTAAAATGTTTTCAAGGCAGCTCTATTTAACCTTTTTTCTGCATTCGGCACTTGCCGTATAATAAAAAAAAGGCATCTGGAGTAAGACAGCTCGTGCATTCCAGCAGATTATTAATGTACAGTCACAGCTCCAGCAGGGTACACATCAACTAGCACTTCTTTTTACAGTGTCAGGACCACCAGCTGCCTGGTGAAGACCCTGCAGCTGTGAAATTCACAAGAATGATCAATGAGCCTGTGAGAAATAGAACCTGCTGTTCTAAAACCTGCTGTATTCCTTGCTAAAGCTGTAAGTAAATAAATAAACAATGCAAGATTTAACCTCTATTAATGACAGCATGTGTCTTCTAAAAATGTATCATACTTTGTTTTATTATGTATGTAAAGTTTGAGATTTCAGTAAAAAGCCTTTGACATACATATAAAAAATCTTATTTAAGAGAAAACTCAAAAGG
>JBBPBX010013081.1:37939-52996 GCA_038048925.1 Garcialebias charrua
TATTACAATTGAAAATTGAACGTAAAATTAAAAACAGGCAAGTTGTGAAAACCAAAGGAGTATTTTTGATTGGCAAGAATCACCCCCGGGCAAAGGGCTGCAGCATACTCTGCAAAAATCTAGAACTTTCTCTATGTTTATAGCTTAGATCCTGGTTTACTGTCTCTTTTTACACTTTATATTTTTGCTATTTTTTGGTGTAACTGGGACCTTGTGTGCATAATTTCATTCCACCTTATCTACCGGTGTTTTTTAATATTATAAAAAAAATTCTCAGGCATGAAGAAAGATTTTGATAGGAATTTTTTCGCCTCCATTTCCTAATGTGTCTAATTTCATTACTTTTTGTCTGTCTAAGCAGCTCTCACTTGTAAAGGAGTCTTCGAGGCTCAATGTGACTTATCTGTCTAAATAAAGGTTGAATGAAAAAACTGAAAGTTATGCACCATAACTCATGTTCCCTGAAGGAAGGGAACGAGGTGCAACATATTTGCTATGGGAATTGCGCCCCCGCACGATTACCTGAAGGAATACATTCACGCCTTTACGGCAGGGGCGTCAGCGTCGCGCCAGAGGCCCCGCCCTCTGGGCATTTAAGCGACCGACGCCCGTTTCTCAAAAATTGCACTTCACCGAGCTTTCAGCATTGAAAAGGGCCAGATATGTTGCACCTCGTTCCCTTCCTTCAGGGAACATGAGTTATGGTGCATAACTTTCAGTTCCCTTTCAGTTTGGTCTCTCGGTGCAACATATTTGCTATGGGAACGTAATTCATTCACGCCCTTGAAATGCTCAGCAAAATGCATGTGAGAACATCCGTCCTAAGAGACGGGCATCTCCCAGCTGCTTACTACAAGGGATGCAGAGAGCAGATGCCAAGAGGAAAAAAGCCAAATGTGAGAGACATCCACATGATGTTTCACATGGCCGTGTATATATATATATATAACACCAATTCAGAGACAGCCTAAGTGTGCTCCAGTAGTGTGAGTACTCATCGACTCCTGTTTTCCCTTGGGGCATTCTGAGGGACAGGAGGAGCAATGTTTTTTTTTTTTTTTTACGGCACGACTGACAAGTGGAGCCCATCCTGATGTTGGAGATCAATTAAGGAGAGGGGAAATCCTTCCATTATACATCTCCTAGGCAAAAAACATAAACATCAAGGGATACCCTTGTGAATGTTATTACTGCTTGTGTCGGGACAAAGCAACAAAGCCTTAGGCTTTCAGCCAGTACCTTTCAAAGGCCAGGCTGAGAGTTGCCACAACCCTGGACGTGGGTGTAGAAGCTGTCCACGTGCCTGAGTCAGTAGGTCCCTATGAGGAGGCAATTGCCATGGTGTCCCCGACAACATTGAGATCAACTCCGGGAACCACGGTTTCTGTGGCCATCTGGGAGCTATGAGGATCAAGGAGAGGGCTCCCCGTCTCACCCGTTCCAATGTCGCCTCGATCAGAGGGACGGGTGGAAAGGCATAGTAGAGCACCCCTGCTGGCCAATCATGTGCCAGAGCGTCTATCCCCAAAGAAGCATCTATCTCCTTCAAGGAGAAATAGAGGTCACAGTGTGAGCTAGCTCTGTAAGCGAACAAGTCCACAGAGGCTCTACCAAAACGTGACCATACCTGTTCCGCGATCCGTGGGTTCAGGCTCCATTACGACGCCAAAAGAGGCTCTCTTGAAAGGGCATCCGCTCCATAATTCAGATCACCAGGGACATGAGTCGCCCTAAGTGACAATATTCTTGGAGCACACCATGTGAGCATCCTCCGTGTCAGATCGAGGAGGGCCCGGGACCTCGTCCCTCCTTCTCTGTTGATGAAGGACACCGTGGTCCTGTTATCTGATTTTACCAGGATATGATGCCCAGCAACCAGACCTTTACTGAAGAAGTATTTCAATGACAGGAATACGGCCAGCAATTCCAGGAAGTTAATATGTAATTTGGCTTCCTGCTCGTTCCAAAGGCCGCGGGCGTTCTGGTTTCTGCAGATCGCTCCCCATCCTGTTTTTGAGGCGTCCGTCGTGATGACTACACGGGACGACACCCTTCCCAGTGAGACCCCTTCCGTGAAAACGGACAGATCTCTCCAAGGTTCCAGGGCCTTTAGACACTCTGGGTCTATCTTAACCTTTTCTGCTTGGTTAGGCAGAGCGGGTTGTATTTGTTGGTTTAACCATACCTGTATGGCCCGCATTTTCAATAATGCACGTGGCACAAGGAATGGCTGCCGCCAAGAGGCCTAACAGGCGTTGGCACGTTTTCACAGGGACCCGTTGGTCCAGTTTAAATTTTCCCAGGCAATGGCGAATGGAGGAAACTCTTTCCTTCGAGAGCCATGCTCTGTATTGGACAGTGTCGATCTGTACACCCAGAAATACGGTAACCCGTGACGGGTCAGATCGCTTTTCTGTAGGTTTATGACAAAACCGAGAGACTCCAGGTGAGAGATCACCTTAAAGGAGTGTGACAGCGCCTGCCTTCTGCTTCCAGCCAGAATTAGCAGGTCGTCCAGGTAATTCAAGACCCTGAGTCCTTGATTCCTAAGAGGGGTCAGGGCTGCATCCAGACATTTAGTAAATGTACGCGGAGCAGTCTTTAAACCGAAGGGTAAGGCTTTGAATTCATAAGCGTTTCCTTCGAACGCAAAACGGAGGAACTTTCTGTGTCTCCTCCACACGCCTATATGGAAATAGGCATCTTTCAAATCCATTGTACATGCATAGTCTCCTGGTCTCACAGACTGGAGAACTTGCCGCAGTGTAAGCATCTTGAACTTGAAAGTTTTAATTCTTTTATTGAGAGTCCTGAGATCCAGAATCGGTCTCAAGGAACGGTCCTTTTTGGGCACCAGAAAGTACTTGCTGTAGTGGCCAGAGCGTAGTTTGCGTCCTGAGACCAAACTAATCACTCCCTTTTGCAACATCGTTGAAACTTCCTCCCTCAGCACGTGTGTACATGCAGGGTTGATCTTAGATTGCAACACCCCTGAGAAACGGGGCGGTCTCTTTGAGAACTGCAACTTGAGCCCGTGACGTATTGTTGTCATGACCCAATCATTTGGTAGACACGCCTCCCAAGCTTGCGCATGCGCGCTGAACCTGGATGGCATGTTGAATTGTTGCTCCTCGTGTTTCAGCGCTGAAGGGGTGATCTTTGACTCCTCTCACGCTTTTTCGAGCAGGTTGCTCGACCCAACAGAAGATGTTGCAAGATCAGGCCGTCTCTGGCGGATCTCATGAATCTTGCTGTGGTTCATAGTTTGACCATGTGGTCTGGGTTTTATAAAAATGGGATTCGAGTCAAGAACCAGGGCAGTCTGTGCTTTGGTACTTTTATTCTTGCACATATCTGAAACAGTATTTGTTTTGTCCACATATACAGTAGGCGAGTCAAGTTTGGTGCGCGCACACATGTCACCAGCTCCTCGTAGTTTTTTACGAGCAGAGACTGGGATCATATAGGGACAGAGGAGCAGCTGTGTGTGTGTGAGGGAACTGTAAGCCATTTAAACTTCATTAAATTTTTATTTTTTTTAGATGTTTTTATATAGGGAACTGTTTAATCTTAATTAAATTTTAATTTTATTTTAGCTGTTTTTATATAAAATTCCAACCAAGGACTGGGTTTGCAAATTAGCCTATGGCTAGAAATCCTGTGTACAAGACAACGGTTGCTTCGTTTTTAACATGTAACATTGTTTATTGTGCTGTCCTTGTTCAAATAAACTTGAATGAATGAAAGTTAGGTTCCCGTATCTCGTGGGTGGTCAAACCTGTAAAAATTATGAGTTCGTCCTGGTTCATCAGGTCCGAAACTGGTTTCCGTAGGAGGAGGTCGGAGCAGCACTCGGATGGTACTGAGAAGCCTCACTGTCCCCAACGGGTCTCTTTCGTGGGAGACCACGCGTTTTCCTTTGGTGGGGCAAATCTTTTCCTTGGCAAACCCTCGCGGAGGGCTTCCGCTTGTTTGCGTCTTTGTTCCAACCTTGCCTGGACACGTTCCAGGGCTCCCCAAAGAGTCCCGTCGACTCAATCGGGTACTGAAGGAAAATGGACCTCTGGTTCTCCGGGAGGTCCGACAGTGTTAGCCAAAGATGGCGCTGGGCGACAACTATTTCTGTCATTGCTTTGCCCTGGGAAATAGCTGTTGTCCTCATCATGCGGAGCACGAGGTCAGAGGCACGGCGGACCTCCTCCATGGCCTCAGTTGCGGCCTGTTCGTCTTTTGTTACTTGGATATCCTGTAGTTTTTCTGCCAGGTACGCCTGCACTATACTCGATGTATTCATTAATAATAATAATAATGAATTCAATTTATAATGCACTTTTCATTAATAAAAATCTCAAAGTGCTACAATCATTGCGCGAGCCGCGAGGCCTTGGGCCTTGTAGCACTTCTCGAGTTGTTTTTCCGAAGCGCAGCAGGCCCTACTGGGTAGCGCTGGTTTCATTCCCGTGGCTGTGGGGGCCAGGTGAGCCGCCAGAGACTCCTCTATCGGGGGTGTGCTGGCAAGGCCCAGAGCCTCCATTCCCGCGACATCCAAGAGTCGGGACAATGGCAGCATGATGGGAGCTCTGGGTTCCGCCCAGGAGCGTTTGAGTTCCATGAGAAAGTCCGGAAAAATTGGCATTTTTTGCGACGTTGTCGGTTGCTTCGCGTAGAAGTAGCTTCCCGCCAGCCTCGTAGCCTGTTGGCGAGGCGTGGGGTCTGGCCACGTGACCTGCAGGGCATCAGCGGCCCTATGGCACAGGTCGAACAGAGCAGGTACCGACAAGTCCGGTTCCGGAAGGTTCTGCGCCAGGTTCTGGGAGGAATCAACAGTTTCTCCCTTGTCACCGTATTCGGCGTCTATGTCGGACACTTCTGGCGTCGAGTCCTCGACGGCAAGTGAGGAGTCTGACGCATTGTCCTCTCCGACTCGGCCACTGCATTCCAAGTCCACGTTTTCGAGCTCCGGTTCGGGAGCGAGCAGGTTAGTGCGACGTGCGACCTTCATCGCCGCGGTCCTCGCCATAGATTTGGCCAACGTGTCCGCGCGGCGTTTCCTCACTGTGGCCGTCATTTGACGACAGTGGGGGCAGGAGTCGGGGGATTCCAGCGCTTTCCTCGCGTGCAGAATCCCTAGGCAGACAGGACAGGCCTCGTGGGTGTCCGTCGCCGAGAGGGAGTAGCCGCATCCGCTGGGGCATGGGCGCGAGCGAGGAGTCGTCGTCCTGGTTTTCTTCTTCTTTGTCCTCCGCTTTCCCTTCTCGGGAGCCATGTCCGGAGACGAGAAGAGTAGAAGTTGGTCCTAGTTTCCTTTTGTTCGAAGCCGTCTTCTCCGTCGTCTTGCTTTCGCTGGTAGACTGCTAGAGATTAGCAGACGGTTGTGATGCAGTTAGCGCAGTCGAGCGAAGCTGCGGAAGAGAAGAAAAACTTCGGGTGAGTAGAAAAATGCTGGACTAGCTTTCGCCAGCCCAGCAGTACGCAGGAAAATTTTCTCTGTACGCTCAGTGTAGGGAGCAAGCTCACCTAAATCAAGCGACGCGACAACAGAGAAGTCCCGCGATGTTCAGGTGTTCAAGCAAAGTGAAGGGCAAAAAGAGAAAGATGGATGGGCATCGGTCGCTTAAATGCCCAGAGGGCGGGGCCTCTGGCGCGACACTAACGTCCCTGCTGTAAAGGCGTGAATGTATTCCTTCAGGTAATTGCGCGGGGGGCGCAATTCCCATAGCAAATACTGTATGTTACACCGAGAGACCAAACTGAAAGGGAACCACATGTGGCAAAATGACAATAAAACTTGAACTTGTACTTCTTCCAGAGTTGTGAAAAAAGAATGACAAGGTTTTTTGTTTTGTTTGTTTGTTTGTTTGTTTGTTTTTGCAGTTTGTTATGGACTCATCACAATCAGTTGTTCCCAAACCAGGTCCTTGAGGAACACCACCCTGCATGTTTTAGTAGGCTCCAACACACCTGATTCAGTGAATTAATTACTTCCTCGTGTTCTGCAGGAGCCTGTTAATCACCCATTCATTTAAATCAGATGTGTGAAAGCAGGTAAAAAAACAAAAACATGCAGCATGGTGTTCCTCAAGGACATGGGTTGGGAACCATTGATCTACGTAGAACTTTTTCTCATGTATGACCAGTGCAAGCCCTAGCAGCTTATTTGACTCCCTAGGCAAGATTCTGGGTGGCACCCCTGCCCATAAAAACCAGGTGGTCCAATGAAAACAGTTAACAACAATATAATTAATTTGAGGCAGAATATCACCTACAGTATAATGCCTGTGGAGCGGAACCATTGTACCGGGTTTGGAATGGATTTTTTTACTCAATCTTGTTTTATACTCTAGCTATCTCAATCTATTCAAAACTATGCCTTTTCCAGCTATTTGAAGTGCATTTTACTAAACTCAAAATATTCCAAATACAAACTCAGTATAGATATTATAGATGGACAAAGTAAAATAGAACACTGATAACCAGTCTTTAGGCTGAACTTTATCCGAGACCATACTTGATAGTTGATAATTGCATTACCCTAAATCGTTTAATCTTTACACACTGAGCGCCATGAGACGGTCTTGACTGAATCATCATGTTTGGTAGTTTCAACACTCAGGGATATTACTGAGACACAGGAAACAAACAGTTTATAAAACAGGTTTTATTTTCAATAATGGAGAGACACAAGAACACAGGAGGAAGCTGCAGGAGATTGGAGAAATGTTGAGTACCGGTATTTGACTTGTGAGATTAAAGAGCTTTCTGTCCGGAGAATGTTTAGCTGCTTGACGCCATTTCTTGTTACAGGTTTGGAGGAGAATATGGAAGATTCCAGGATGACAGAACACCAGGTGAACATGTAACGGAAGGCCATTTACCATGGTGTGGCTAGAAAGAGAAATGGAGTAGGGGTGGTCCTGGAGTTGGCGAAGAATGTAGTAGAGATGAAGAGAGTGTCAGATAGGGTGATGTGTCTGAAGGTAGAAGTAGAAGGTCTGATGCTAAACATCGTCAATGGTTATGCTCCACAGGTTGAGTGTGATGTAGAGGAGAAAGATCTCGATGAAGTGATAGAGAGTATTCCAGGTGATTGGAGCAGACCTGAATGGACATGTTGGTGAAGGAAACAGAGGGGATGAGGAAGTGATGGGTAGGTTTGGTGTCAAGGAAAGAAACCAGGAAGGACAGATGGTGGTGGATTTTGCCAAGAGAATGGAAATGGCTGTAGTCAACACTTATTTCCAAAAGAGTGAGGAACATATAGTAAATGAACCACTCTATATAGTCTTGAACCACTTTGGACATGTCTGCCTGCCTGGGAGGAGTCGACGAGGGACAAGCCCCCAGAAACCATCTTGGCTACAGCAAACTGGTTGGTCCACTTAAGTTGTTTACTTGGTGGGGTAGCTTCAGTTTGCTTTGGACTACTCTGACTGACGAAGCCCTCTGGAGTGAGGGTGAAACGTTTCTACTAAAAAGAAACTGTCCAGATGAACTGATTGAGAATGAGCGGATTTGATACCTGGATTATTGAGAATGAACTTTCTTTTCTCATATAGTAAACGAGTTTCCTCCACAGGATAGATGGACTCTCCCTTAGAGGTAGGGTGAGAAGTTCAGTTATCAGGAAAGACTCAGAGTAGAGCAGCTGCTCCTCCACATCGAGAGGAGCCAGTTGAGGTGGTTCAGGCATTTGGTAAGGATGCGCCCTGGGCGCCTCCCTAGGGAGGTGCTTCGGGCATGTTTGACTCGGAGGAGACCCCAGGGAAGACTCAGGACACGCTGGAGAGACTACATCTCTCAGTTGGCCTGGGAACACCATGGGGTAGAAGAGCTGGAAGAGGTGGTTGTGGAAAGAGATGTCTGGACCTCCCTTCTCAAGATGCTGCCCCAAGACCTGACTTCAGAACAAGCAGAAGATGATGGATGGATGGATGGATGAAATGGATGTCCCAACCCACTTTCCACTACCCTCTGTGGCTTCTACTTCCTGCCAGTTCAATCAGGAATATCCAGGCACCATGTCCATGTCTCTCACAATTCTCTGCCTAGCCCTTTGCTCAATAAACCACTTTTCAGATAAAGTCCTCACAGCACTGTGTTCCATTCTTGGTTCTTGCTAATTAATGTCACATGTCTGGTTTCTTCACCATCTAATTATAGAGCGCAGCTGAAGGGTTAGAGCCACCAAAGTCCTTCTATAACTCCTAAACACATCGCAAACTCTTTTCACATGCTTCAATCTCTTCTTACTTGTTGAGACCTGGTCTTGATTTGCCCTGCAAATAAGGGGGCTGAGACAGAGGTAGGGCAGCCGACATGCGATCAGAAAGACCCACATGCTGTGGTGTCTCTGAACAAGACACCCAATCCCCAATTGCTCCCCAGGTACCTACATACATGTACCGTAGCTGCCCATTGCTCCACCTGGGTGTACCTCACATGTGCGTAAATGCAAATAACTAATTTTTCCAGTTGTATGGGAACATACAATGATGAAAAATTCAGACTTCTCTTCCCTGCACCCAGTGCAGCACAGAATTTTTTTTTTTACCAAGTTTAGGAAATGATGGAAGAAATCCAGATGAAATTCTTCCATGTTCTTAAAACTGATTTTAATATTTCTGAAAGACTAAAAGCCAGAACAATAAAGTATTTTTTTATCTGATGTTTATTAAATAACATTGCTATCAGAGGGCAAGAATCCCAAAGGCACAACTTTTCATTGAGAGTTCCAGCTTCAGGACCATTCCAGTTTAAAGTTCTAATGAAGAAGTCGGATATTTCAACTTCCCAGTACAACTGGATCACAGCATTATTCCAGCAACCAGCAGGGAAAATAGGAAGTGACACAATATGACTTACTGCAAACATCAGCCCATCAAAAAGACCAAGACCAATGTATTTTCTAGTGGCTGTCACTTTTATAGGACTTTTACTTTCCCTCTATAGAGCACAGTGTTCACACTCAACATTGACTTCCATTGTATCTGAGCTCAAAGTATACTCAAAACTAGAAGTGAAAGCTCTTTTGAACTTGTCTCTTTATGAAACACTGTGGTAAAGGTTCTCCAGTCATCCAGGTCAAGGGCAATAAAAAAGGTTTAAAAACAAAAATGACTGGCCTTTTATTCTAAATCTGAAGACTTCCCTACAATGGTTTCATTCCCATTCAAGGGAAATATTTATTGAATCCATTTTGAAATAAGGCTATAACAACAATATACCATTATAAGTATAACAACAATATAACTTTAGCAACAATAACTGAGGCCGTGGTCCTCAGTTGGAAAAGGTGGATTGTTCTCTTCAGGTTGAGGAGGTTCTGCCTCAGGAGGAGTTCAAGTATCTCTGGGTTTTGTTCTCGAGTGAACCTATCTAACCTCTGCACCACCACTCCAATTAATCAAATTATTAATCAGTTCAACATTTCCTTTCACTGCTATGCCGACGACACACAACTTTACATCAGGACTGGAGCATCATCATCATCCCTATCTCCATCTTCACTCACTGCACTCACTGCTCTCTCTGCCTGCCTGGAGGAAATAAAGGCATGGATGAATCAAAACTTTCTTCAACTGAACTGCTCCAAGACCGAGGCCATTTTGATTGGCACCCCTCACCAGGTACAAACATCAACTTTAACAACAATCTCCTTCTCTGGTCAAGACATCCCCCTCTCCACCTCTGTTACAAATCTTGGAATAAAAATGGACTCTCATCTCACATTTGAAAATCACATTAAGCATCTGTTTAAAACCTGCTTCTTCCATCTTCGAAACATCTCCAGACTTCGCCCATCTCTGACTTTTTCTGATGCTGAGAAACTCGTCCATGCCTTTGTCTCCTCCAGGCTCGACTACTGCAACTCCCTGTTTATTGGTATCCCTGGCAAAAACCTTCAGAAGCTTCAATATATTCAAAACAGTGCAGCTAGGATTCTGTTGAGAGTTCGTAAATTTGATCATATTACACCCATTCTCCATAACCTCCATTGGCTTCCTGTCACCTACAGAATTCAATATAAAACTGCTCTCATTACCCATCAATGCTTGCACGCACTTCACCTGACTATCTAAAGGACATTCTTGCACCATATTCATCCACCCGGTCTCTACGATCACAGAACAGTAATTTCCTTCATATTCCTCGGACCAAATTGAGGACCATGGGAGACCGAGCATTCTGTGTGGCTGCCCCCCGCCTGTGGAACTCCCTCCCTGACGACCTGAGAGCTCCACAGTCACTGGTTGACTTTAAAAGCGGCATTAAGACTTTTCTTTTTAAGCAAGCCTATTCTGCTTTCACATGATTTTATCTTTGATCTTAGCTGTTATCTTTATTGATTTTACTTGATTTTATCACTTGTTTTATTTTATTTATTTTTTAAGCAAGCCTAAATCTACATGATTTTATCTTTGATCTTAGTCGATATTATTATTGATTTTATTTGATTTTATCACTTGTTTTATTTTTTACCTTTACCTTGTTACACATTGTAGCACTTTGAGATTTTTATTAATGAAAAGTGCATTATAAATTGAATTCATTATTATTATTATTATTATTATTACCACTCCCCATGGATGGATGCTATAACACCAAAATATGAAAAAAGCTGAAGCACTACTTGCTGATTGCATCGTGTCTGTCTTCTGCGAAGCATTTAAAACATCTGCCATGATAAAGAGGTGTGTGGTGGATGCTTCTACCACCACCACATTGTGTTAGTACTTATTTATTTTACTTAGACATATATTTTCTGATGGGTGCACACTTTAGTTAATATTTGTCTGAATGGTTTACTAACACTTGTTCTTCTGTTTTGAGGTGCTGCAAATACAGATCAGCTGGAGGAGGAAGCCTGGAGCATACCACTTTTCTAAAAGACTGAGGGGCGAGGGAACTTTATTTGTTAAATTTGGCTTTAGTTAGTTAATTTTGTCACTTTAATACTCACTTATTGTTTATCTTTTGATTTATTTTTCATTGAAATTTGATTCTTTGTTAGCTATTTTTTGGAACTATTAAATTGAAAATTTTGGCTGATTTTTGAACACCGTTGTCCTTATTTAAGTCTGGTCCCTCACAAGGTGGTTGGTAGCAGCGTTTTAACTTGATCTACAGCCACAGTGGGTTTCTGAACGTGTTTTAGTATTTTAATCAGAACTACTGGCGATGTTCACGTTAATCGCTGAAGTCGTTCCTGCTCTCTACAGTTTTAATGCTCTCCAGCCCCAAACTTCAGAGTCAGGAACGAGAAGACATGGAGGAAGATGGATGCTGAGCTGTGAGTGAAGGACAGCTGAATATACAAAAAGAACATGAGAGGGAGGAAGATGAAGAGGAAGGAGGAGGGAGAAACCCTGAGTTTTTCTCCACAGAATTTGAGTGAACCCATTAATCTCGGGCCACTGGCTCTTGGGGCTCTCTGGGTGTTGAATTTCAGTGACAGATGAAAAGGAATGAGCTGACCTGGTACCAACATAGAACTGTTCTGAAAAATAGAAACCACACAGATCTGGTTTGGACTGGCTTGCAAGACATGTAAAGAAATAGTGTAGGAGGTGATGTAGAGACGACACAGAAGACGGGATGCAGAACTACACTTTAATCAACTCCTACAGTTCTGGCGGTAAGCCCCCAGAACCCACCATATATCAACCCTTTCACAATACAACATCCGGTCCTCTGGACCTTTCACAATACAACATCCGGTAAAACATTCGGACACGAAGGACAATCCCCTTAGGACTGAATCCATCAACTGCTGGAACGTTTGTGCTGCACCTTTAAGACCAAAAGGCATGCGCAAAAACTCAAACAGGCCGAAAGGAGTGATAACAGCGGTCTTAGGGACATCCTCCACATGCACAGGAACCTGGTGGTACCCCCGTACTAAATCTACTTTAGAAAAAATGGAGGTCCCAGCCAGGTGCACTGAAAAATCCTGGATGTGGGGGATGGGATAACGATCGTTCTCTGTGATGTTATTAAGGCGGCGGAAATCCCCACATGGTCGCCATTTGCCGTCTGCCTTGGGCACCATGTGCAGGGGGGAGGCCCACGGACTGTTTGAACGTTGCACGATGCCTAAACGCTCCATGTTAGCAAACTCTTCCTGCGCGATTGCTAGCTTAGTAGCATCGAGGCGGCGTGCACGTGCGAAGACCGGGGGGCCCGTTGTGGGGATATAATGTTCGATCCCATGTTTTGTGTTTGTGTTGGCAAAATTAGGAACAGTCAGCGAGGGGAACTCAGACAATAAACGCTGAAACACGTTACCCGAAGCTAAAAAGTTAGCATGCATTAAAGGCCCAGCTCCTCGCGTCGCACAAGGCAGTGACGAAAAAGACACAGCGTCGATCAAACGTCTGTTAGCAACATCAACAAGGAGCCCGTGAGCACAAAGAAAATCAGCCCCTAAAATAGGAACTGAGCTAGCAGCTACAACAAAGTTCCACTGGAAGTCCCGTTCATGGAAACAAACAGTCACCAACCTTTCACCAAACGTCTTGATGGGAGAGCCATTAGCCGCGGTTAGCATCGGCCCGCAGCCTTCTGCCAACCTGTCGGAGCCAGTCGGGGGAACGAGGCTCTTCTGCGAACCAGAGTCCACCAGGAACCGCCTCCCCGACCTCGAGTCTTCGATGAAAAGCAGCCTTTCCTTGTCGCCAACGGCCGCGGCTGCTAGCGGGCGCTGGCGTTGTCGTTTCCCTGCGGCTTGAAGCTGCACGGCGGGATGCACCGTCGTGCTTTGGCGCCAAAGCGCTGGTGGTAGAAACAAAAGGTGGCTCCTGTCCGCCTGCGGGTAGCGACCCCTGCTACCACCGATGGCTCGTCCGGCGCTGAGGGCGTTGCTTGAAGCTCAGGTGCTGCTGGAGATCCGGGGACCGCCGCCTGGACCGCGAAGGTCCTCGTAGCCAGGAGGATGCGGTCGGCTTCTTCCGCCAGCGAGCGGTAGTCTCTCTGCTGCAGAAGCGGGGAGTTGGCCAGGACCGTGCGCACCGAAGCCGGGAGCTGGCGGAGGAAGAGGTGGAGGAAGAGAAACCCACAGTCGTCTGATCCCATCAAGGACAACATGCTCTCCATCAGCTCAAGAGCCGTGCCATCGCCCAAACCGGAGAGGGAAAAAAGTTTCTCAGCGCGCTCTGCGTCTGAGAGTGAGTACCGCCTCAGGAGCAGCTGCTTGAGGGCGGCGTACTTTCCGTGTGCCGGAGGGTCCCGGAGCAGGCTCATTGCCCGCCGAGTGGACAGCGGATCCAGCGAGGCGACCACATAGTGGTATTTGGTGTCGTCTGCAGAAATCCCGCGAAGAGCAAACTGTGATTCGATGTGGGCGAACCACGACGGAGGGTCGTGCAGCCAGAAGTCCGGGATTTTAACGGCCACCGAAAAAGCGAGCGGGGCCGCCTGTGGAGCAGCGGACATCTGAGGAGAGCTGGCTGGAGCGTCAGATGTCGACATGTTCAATTCACGAGGTCACCAGTGTAGGAGGTGATGAAGAGACGACACAGAAGACGGGATGCAGAACTACACTTTAATCAACTCCTACAGTTCTGGCGGTAAGCCCCCAAAACCCACCTTATATATCAACCCTTTCACAATACAACATCCGGTCCTCTGGACCTTTCACAATAAAACATCCGGTAAAACATTCGGTCCACTGGGTGTGAGTAGAGTCCCCTAGTGGTCCAACACAATAGCACTCTAAGGACTCCTAGAGTTGTTTAACTCGTCCACTTTTTATTTTTGCTCTCTCATTTAAAGGAATGTCATGGTAAGGCAGAAGTCCTGTTGGCCAGTTGAGGACTGCCTTCAAAAGCAGCTTCCTGTTATGATCCACCTGAAGAAGGTCTTACTCTTCCTACAACTTTAATGAATCACAACGAGTCCCCAGACAGGTTTGACATCAAAACGACCGGCTCAGCACCGTCATGCTGTTGCTTTATTGGTGTTACATGACGATGTCATTTGCAAACAAATACACAATTTTCCCCACAACTTCACAGCACTGTCTGCCACAGTGAGGTCACATGACCTGGAGGGGAGAGGTCTCTGAATAAAACACAGATTAACGTTTGGAGCCATTTAACAAACAACATAACAACAACCTACCGTAATCCTTAGGCTATGGCAAAATTCTTTATGATGATGATTTCAATTTATAACACACTTTTCATTAGTGAAAATCTCAAAGTGCTACACACATTGAATGCTACACACATTCATACACCGGTAGCGGCAGACTGCCATGCAAGGTGCTTTCCAGTCCTACCGGGAGCAACTCAGGGTTAAGTGTCTTGCCCAAGGACACAACGACACATGGTGTGGGGAACCTGGATTCGAACCGCCAACCTTCCGATCGGGGGACGACTGCCATTACCGCTACGCCACGGCCGCCCCTATCACAAAAGTCGTTACTTGAAAATTTCTCCCTTGTTCCGCAATTTTTTAAATAAAATAAATATATTTAAAATGTAGCCTACTTAAACGCTGCAGAATTCCAAAAGCTCAATCCTTATACGAATATATTAATGGCTTATCCTAAAACTTGAAACTTCTCTTACATTTGTTACTAATTTAGCATTATGCTATGTTCCTCGAATGTTACTTTTCTTTTCTTTTGTTAAATCTTTTTTGTTGTTATTTAGAATGGTATTAATAATTCTCTGTGTAATTTTATTATATCAAATGTTAATTTTTTTTCTCCTGTTCTTGTATTGTACGCCCTGTTATATTGATATTTTTGAATTGTTTGTTATATTTGCTTCATTCAATAAAAATAAAAAAACGTTTGGAGCCATTTTAATATTCAAGATGGCTGCCCTAGCTAACTCAGAAAACTCAAAATTGACCGTACAGCTCATCATCATTTGAGATATTGAGCTGAAATTTGGTTTGGTCGTAGCTGAGAGCAAGTTGTTCCACATTCCTAATGCAAATAAAAAATCCAAGATGGCTTAGCTAAAAGGGAAAAAAATACGTTAAACTCACAGCTATTTTAAAATACATCAAGTTGAAGTTTGGTCTGGTTGTAGCTGACAGCGACGCACA